>JAWNMK010000403.1:0-32709 GCA_035044105.1 Drosophila nr. perissopoda 5 BK-2023a
CCGAAGAAAGGGGGGAGTGTGAGGAGCCATATAGCCGCAACAAATAAATGCATGTCAAACATACATTTATGCTATATGCGCCCCTCACAGTAACTGTATATCAGACGGAGATCCGACCCTGATTGCAGTTGCGGCGAATTCACTCTCTTTCGCCCTCTGTCTTTCTCACGCAGGTTGTCAGCCATATGAGCGTGTCTGACACACATGTCCATCAGGACTTGTGCCGTTATGGTGTGAGGAGGATGGCGAGCGCAATATCGCCATCCATACTCGCACTAACGGCAGACATAGGCTGGCGCCAGCAAATGGTAGTGGAAAATTACCAAAGATCACGCCACCGAGACGATCATGTGATCTTTGGTACAGTCGCGACAAGAGGCTGCGACACGGGCTATAAAAAGAGCAGCCCAGACGACAGAAGCGAGCAGTCTGAGCCCACACGAGAAGGGGAAACTCTGTCGAAACAGAGTCAGAGTCAATCAGAACCCACACTGGAAGTGGAAACTCTTCCAAAACGCGAGCCGAAAAGTAAACCAAGTGCAGCGGAAAATACAAAACGGCAACAACACAAACATTAAGTGAAGAGGAGTAAAAGTGCAAATAATACAAGTGTGTATCAAACCAGATCGATACGCCACCATGGAACGCCGAGTCCTTCGACGCTGCCAAAGAATAATTCCAATACAGGACACTGAGGTCCTTGAGTGGTAAAGGAGGGAATCATTGCCACGTTTAAGTCGTGGTAATAGGCGAGGCCTGCACAGCTACAAGTGGAGCGTGCGCAATCAAGCCTGTTGTAGACGGTATACGTGTGGATCCTTTTGGTTAAAAAAAGGAGTACCGTATGCAAAACCTGTCGAGCAGCGCAAAGCCGCGGACTTGGATAACTGGTGCACAGGGTGCCTAGAGCCGGCTTTCCCGAACAGGATCTCGTCCGTAATCAAAACTAAGGCCTCAGTGAATTGTCATAGCATACAGTGCAAATCAACCAGTACAATTGAAAATTAAATAGTAAAAGCTAAATAAAACCACTTTAATTTAATATATATAAAATCCTAGGTGTTGTTAATTATCGCATCGCGACCAATTATAAATTCGTTGCACGAACCCACAGCTCGACTGAGCGTTAGCCTGGCCAAAGAAATGGGTTCGTTACAGTACATATATTAACCACCAAAATGAATATATGACGTGATCCTGTTCGGGAGAGTCGGGTTCAGGCTTTCCGTACACCAGCTACACAAGTCTACGGCTTCGCACTGTTCGACAGGTTATCATACGGCACTCCTTTCAACAAAAAGGCTTCGCACGTATACCGTCTATTTCAGGCTTCGCACGCTTCACTTGTGGCTATGGCAGGCTTCGCACTGATACCACGACTCAAACGTGGCAAGGATTCACTTTATTCACCAACCTCAAGGACCTCAATGTCCTGCACTATTATTTTGGTTCTTTATGTAGTTCACTTCAATTGTTTTATATGTGGCTGCACTCGCGTCGTTTCTGTTCATAGCCTCCGCTTATGAACTTTGCTTCCCCGATCTATTTTGACAGAGTTTCGCTTCTCGTCTGAGTTCTGACTGCCCTCTGCTGTGTGTTGCAGCGCTCTTTTTATAGTCCCGACGCAGCCTTTTGTCGGGACTGTACCAGAAATCACGCGATCGCCTCGGTGGCGTGATTTCTGGTAACTTGTGACTGACTTTGTGACTGAAGTTTTCCCATCGTATATGTGCCTTGGAATTTGCATTGAATTGAGGCTTTGCAAGTCCTCTCTATAATCCTTCCACTCGTTCTGAAGACGTATGGGTAATTCGTCATCCCAGTCGAGTTTTGATTCCCAGAGTCGTTGCATAAAAATTTTAGCCTTTACCACGACCGGAGAAAACAGGCCTAGAGGGTCGAAGATTTGTGCCAGCTCCGAGCATACTACACGTTTTGTGATTCTTTTTGCTGTGCTGCTTTGTGTGCGGCCGCAAAATTGATCCTTTTGTGGCATCCAAATAAGGCCCAATGTCTTGACACTGTAATGTTCAAGTGTTTCATCCAGCTTAATATTGCCTATTATGTCATCCTTGGGTATTCCTTGAAGAATTTGTTCATTGTTTGAGCACCATTTTCGTAAGTTGAATCCCTTGGGGAGTAGTATTTTTACCAACTCCTGTCGAATTTGGATCACTTCTTGAACTGAATCTGCTCCTGTGAGACAATCATCTACGTAGAAGTCATCCCTTAGGGCAGAGGATCCTAATGGTGAACTGCTTGTGTGGAGTGAAGCTAAGTGGTTTAGACACTTAGTTGCCAGAAAAGGAGCCGATGCTGTTCCATAAGTAACCGTTTTTAACCGATAGTACTTTAATTCATCATCTGGATTTTTTCTCCAAACTATCATCTGATTAAATTGGTGTTCCGGGTTTATCCATATTTGGCGATACATCTTTTCAATATCTGCCATAAACACGTACTTGTGTGTTCTGAATCTTAGTAAGATTGACATGAGATCGCTTTGTACTGTGGGTCCTACTAGCAAAATGTCGTTTAGTGATTTTCCTGTCGATGTCTTACATGATGCATCGAAGACTACCCTTAACTTTGTGGTGCTGCTGTCAGGTTTCAGCACGCAATGATGAGGGATGAAATAGTGGTTTGTTGGAAGGAGTTTTCGAGGGACAGCTTTCATATGACCTAATTGTTCATATTCGGTCATGAAGTCCACATACGATTTCCAGATTTTTGAATCTGTCCTTCTTTCTATTGCGAGGAAACGTTTTTCTGCAGTCTCCAACGAGGGCCCCAGGGCTGAAGAATGTTCAGCAAACGGCAATTTTACTATGAATCTCCCATCGGCTGCAGTCTGCACATTCTCTACGAAATGGGTCTCGCACTCCCTTTCAATTGGTGTGCGATGCCTTTGTGTGGTTTCCAATTTGTCAATGGTCCAGAATCGCTCCATTATGGCATTTGTTTCCTCTCCCTTTGCTACTGCACAAATGGCTGATGACATCCTTGAATTTTTTATTTTTCCCGCCACAACCCATCCCAACTTGGTCTGTTGCATGATTGGACCAGAGGGTATTTTGTGTTGTTGCGGGAGCAATAGTGCATAATAATGTTCCGCACCGATGAGCAAGTCGATTTTGCCAGGTTTATTGAACTGGGGATCTGCCAACGGTAGGTTTGCTGGCATGTTCCAATCTTTGTCATTTATATTTTGCGCTGGCTGATCCGTAATAATGTGCGGTAGAATAACGGCTTCGATCCGCATTGTAAAGTCGTTGTGTAATGACTTTACCACCAGATTTGCACGAGCTCTGCTTGTCTTTTGTTGTCCACCGATGCCTTCAATTCGTAATGTGGAATCGTGTCGGTTTAATGATAACAAAGAAGCGAGTCGTTCTGATATCACGTTGATCTGTGATCCAGAATCCAGCAAAGCCTTGAAAGTAGCTTGTTGTCCGTTAATTCCTTGGACTATTCTCAATTGTCTTAGCCTTTGCTGTGATCGGTTGTGTTTTAGCTGTGCTGTGTCCAGTTCGTGATTATTATTGTAACTGGTGCATTTAATTAACATAAAATATATCTGTGCTTGGTTCTCTTCTATTATTCGGTGATTGCTTTCGTAATTTAGGCTTTCTGTTAGTAATTTGGCAACAAATCACAAAAATTGTTATTCTTGTAAACATAAAGTGCGCGGTTAACAGCTGTGCTTTGTTTTGGTGCGCTTGGTTCTCTCGCTCTCATTGTTTCCGCTTTGCATGCTAGATCGCTTCGCATTGTTGTTGTTATAGCGGTTTTTGCGTGTGCTTTATTACTCTCGCTCTCTCTACTTTCGTGTGCTCTCACAACGCCTTATTACTCTTGCTCTCTCTACTTTCGTGTGTGTTCTCATAACTGTGTTTGTACGTGTTGTTGTTTCAGCCGTTCAAAGTTTTTGTCTATCTTTCGTAGATATTCTTACAGCGCCAAAGCTTGGTGTTGTTGTTTCTATTTCATCTCTTGGGCGCTGTTTGTTTTGTTATTTTCTCTTGTGTAGTTTCTCTTCTATTTGAGCATATCAATTTGTAAAGGAAGCATGTCTGCGTGCTACATAAAACGCTGCAAGTGCCGGGCCGACCCAAAGGCTGATTTCATCTGTTGTTGGTTGTGTGATAACGTGGTGCACGCTAAATGTGCTGGTTTCACGCAACGGGTAATGGATTTAATCGGCAATAAGTCGGGTTTAAAGTGGTGTTGCGAGAGATGCCGCGAGACGGAGTTGGATGTTCAGGGATTTATGAGGCAAACTAGACGTGGCTTTTACAATCTGCGTCTAGCTTTTAGTAAGCTCAGTGCTGATTTTGATGCTATGGAGAGTCAATTTAATAGTGTAAAACTGTTGAATGAGTCTCCTAAGCAGAAGCAACCGGCCGAGCCTGCTTTGCCTCAGAATCCAGGTGTATTGGCCCCGGCTCTGTTGGTGACCCCCGCGACACCCACTGTTGATAATGGTCAGCAGGTTGAGCAGTCTAATTCTCCTGCAACACCTGCAATCAACGGTGGTGCCTCAATCGTGTCACAGGCCATTGTGCCCGTTTCGACTCCTCCACCTCTTTCTTGCAGTGTTCCTAATAGTCAGCAGGTGGAGCAGTCTAATTCTCCTGCAACACCTGCAATCAACGGTGGTGCCTCAATCGTGTCACAGGCCATTGTGCCCGTTTCGATTCCTCCACCTCTTTCTAGCAGTGTTCCTAGGACTCTTGTAGCGGTTGCACCTAGAAAGCAAATTTTTATTTCGCGTCTTGCCCCTGAGATATCTGTGGATGACGTACAAGCCTACATACAGGGTAAAGTGTCATCTGCGGGAATATTGATTGAAAAATTTTTATTTTTTTCATTTTTTTTTTAATTTAGCAATTTAATTTAATTATGATAAACCAACTGAAATGTTGTAAAATATTGTGTAACGAACCTAATGCTTTGCCGGGCTAACGCTCAGTCGAGCTGTGGATTCGTACAACAAATTTGTATTTGTTGTGATGCGATAATTGAGAACACACACTTTTTATATATATTAAGTTTACTTGGTTTATTTGGTTAATGTTTCGTTTCACAGTACCACTTATGTCTATGTTCTAGACTGCACTTAATTGATGATAGTCCACTGGAGCCTTAGTCTGGCTTTAAAAGTGATCCTGTTCGGAAGATGTCGGGTTCAGGCTTCCCGTGCCCCAGCTGCACAAGTTCACGGCTACGCACTGTTCGACAGGTTGTCATACGGCACGCCTTTCAACCAAAAGACTTCGCACGTATCCCGTCTATTTCAGGCTTCGCACTGTTCGACAGGTTGTCATACGGCACACCTTTCAACCAAAAGGCTTCGCACGTATCCCGTCTATTTCAGGCTTCGCACTGTTCGACAGGTTGTCATACGGCACACCTTTCAACCAAAAGGCTTCGCACGTATACCGTCTATTTCAGGCTTGATTCCGCACGCTTAATTGTGACTGTGGCAGGCTTCGCACTGATACCACGACTCAAACGTGGCAAGGATTCACTTTGTCTACCAGCCCAAGGACTTCAATGTCCTGCGATGTTGTTTCGTCCTTCGCGTCGAAGTCCTTTCGACGCTCCTTAGTCGGTGTATCGTCCTGATTGATACACGCTGGTATTACTTGCACTTTATGCTTTTTTCCACTTAATGTTGTTGCCGTTTTTATGCTCTTCGCGGCACTCGGTTTCTGTTCTGCTTGAGCTTTGGCAGAGTTTCCACTTCCCGTGTGGGTGCTGACTGTCCCTGCTGTGTGTTGCGGCGCTCTTTTTATAGTCCCGACGCCGCCTTTTGTCGGGACTGTACCAGAAATCACGCGATCATCTCGGTGGCATTATTTTCTGGTAACTTTCCACTGCCATTTGCCGGCGCCAGCCCATGTCTGCCGCTGGTGTGAGTATGGATGGAGATATTGCACTCGCAATACTCCTCACACCATAACGGCACATGTCCTAGCGGACATGTGTGTCAGACACGCTCATATGGCTGACAACCTGCGTACGAGAGGGAGAGGACGAAAGAGAGCGAATTCGCCGCAACTGCAATCAGGGCCGGACTTTGGCCTGATGTACAGTTACTGTGAGGGGCGCATATAGCACACATAAATATATAAACCTATATATTTATTTGCCATCGCTATATGGCTCCTCACACTCCCCTCTTTCTTCGGCAGTGGGAAACTTGCCCCTTCCCCTTTTTCCCGTATGACACCAGCGATCATTTTTAATTCTTTATTTATTATGTCTTGTTGTTATTGTGTGTCTTTTTTTTTTTTCCAATTAGCCGTTGGTCTGGCACTGGAACATCCGTGTTCCATGGCGCACCGTTTGCTTGATGCGGTAGCGCCGCTCCGCGCACCACACAAGCCATGACGTCCGTCGGCTGTCGCTTGGTTGCCTGGCTATGGCCTCGACGACCTCCGTAGGCCACTCCGTCGATGGCAGCTCTCTCCACTCCGCGACTGGATCTGTAGCGGATCGTTGCCGCTGCAGGGTTGGTCGCGGTGGCCTGAGCGTCGTTTCCGGGCACGACGTCTGGCGATGGAAGGTTGGCCGGGGGTATACCGGCGGTGGGGGTGGTGGTGTGGCTGGCCTCTGGGTGGCTGGCCTTGGCACCGGTTGTTGTACGGGCCGGACCGTTGGAGCTTCTTCCTCCAGTTGCCACTCGGGTGGTGGCCGCACATCTTCCTGCCAACTACACACCACGGTGTAGGTATGGTGCCACTGTCCAGCGGCATACTTACGTTGGTAACTCCGGGTCACCGTGGGCGGTTCACGACGTGGTGCCGTCCTGGGTTCGGCCTGTGGCCCCGGTTGATGTGCTTCTTCGCCCTCCTCGTCCGATGAGATCACGATAATTTATTCTGTCCGTGTCTGCGGCATGTAAGGCATGGTGGCCTCGTCTTCCGGGTTTGTTAGGGTTTCCGGTGCCGGGCTGTCGTCCTCGGGATCCGAGTCGGTGTCGGACTCACTATTGCCGTCCCCGCTGTCTGAGGGGACGATTAGGGTTTCGTCAACACAAGGACTAGGGAGCATGGTGTCGTCGTCATCACCCGATGACTCGCCATGCCCCGCTTCGTCCTCGTGCATCGGCTCCCCTTCGTCGACCTCGGAGACCGGATTGTACGGGCTTCCCGGTTCCTCGTCGCCGTCGCTCCATATGTTTCCCTCGTCGATTCCGTTGTTGGCCTCGCCTTCGGCCTCCGCCGGGGCCCGTTCGATTTGATTCATTGCATTCGCGCGTGGCCGCAGTCCTGCGAACCGCACCGCGGACTCGTCTCGGCTGGGGGTTGGCGGCAGCTCCGGGAAGAGCCTCGGCACCCACTCTGGATCAATGTCATCCAGGTCGCTGGGGTATCGCCGGCGCCTCGGCATGCCGTCCTCCGCAATCGCGGGGCTCGGGGGCTCCCGCTCCTCTTCATCAACGTGTCTCTCCTCGTCGCTTGCGTCGTGCAGTGGCGACGCCCACAGCTCCAGTTCCTCCTCCTCGTCTCGCTGAACTTGAGGCGGCAGCCGCGGTGTGGGCACACGCACCACCCGCACTAACCGCCTCACGCGCAGCACACGCACTATGCGAAACACGCGTCCGCGTGCTCGCCGAGATCGCCGTCCAGCAGGCAAACGCACTGTTGGGCGAGCGTCTCCTTCACCCTGGATCCCAGCTCCGCTGGGTCCAGTAACGGGATTTTCCGCCGACCGGCGTTGACCGTTTGAGGCTGCGTGGATATTGCGTTGGTTCTGCATGATTCTATTTTTTCTTCTGATTCTGAAAGAGGCTGGGCGCGTGCATGCAGTCTCCTTATATGCCTTTTGTGTGGGTGTGTGCGCTCGTGTCCCTCTCTCTCTTGAGCTGGGCCGATGCTCTATTTACCGGTGAAGCTCTTCACCAGTATGCGTGGGTAACCAACGGTGTCCTTGTATACATGCACCTGCGTTAGTGCTGGTGACTAACCAACGGTGCATGGTTTTGTCACTCACGCACCCGCACCAGTGTAATTGTTGTTGGTTCCCACTTTGATTTTTGCGCACGTCTCCACAATAGTATAGAAATCCGCTGTTGCTAAGTGCCGAGCCAAACGTTTTTTTTTTTCTTCGTTGGTCGATCCACTTGCGCTCTCCATAGAGCAACCATTGTTGTTGTCTATTTCGTACATAGCGGTGAGCGAAGCGTTTTCGTCGCTTGCTGCGCTTGCGCTCTTTACAGTGCAAGCATTGTTGTTGTCCGATTCGTCAACAGCGGTGAGCGCGACGTTTTCGTCGCTTGCTGCGCTTGCGCTCTTTACAGTGCAAGCATTGTTGTTGTCCGATTCGTCAACAGCGGTGAGCGAGACGTTTTCGTCGCTTGCTGCGCTTGCGCTCTTTGGCGTGTGAGCAGTGTTGTGTATTTCCGCCAAAGCGACGATCACGTTGACGCTACTTGGTGTGCTTGCGCTCTTTGGGTGTGAGCAGTGTTGTGTATTTCCGCCAAAGCGGCGAGCGGACGTTTTCGTTGCTTGGAGCGCTTACGCTCTCTAGCGTGTGAGCGGTTAATATGTTTTCGGCGGTCGTTGCACTTATTCTCTTGAAGCGCAAGCGTTGTTGCCGTTCTTTGTCAGCCGTAAGCATAACGCTTTCGACGGCCGTTGCACTTCATCCGAGTGAACTCTAAAGCAGGTCATGGCCATCCTCTCCTTCTGCAATAGCTGTTGTCCACTCTTTGCAATAGCTGTGGCGTGTTGGCTATTCGCCGCGTTCAGGGCTGTTCACCTAGTTTGGACCCGCCTTAGGGCTCCAATTATTGTTTATATTTATTTTGTTATGCTTGTTGTTTTATTTTATTTATGTATATATATATATATATATGTTTATTTATTATTATTCTTGTTATATGTAGGTGTATACGACCTTTGTATACCCTTCCTTTTATTTTATTCTTACCCTTTCCTTTGGGCGTTTGTTTTATTATATATGTTATAGTTGTTATTTAATTTCTCCGTATATTTTATTTTTTATATTATAGGTGTATACACCTGCCTTTTTTTTATTCTTACCCTTTCCTTTGGGGTTTGTTTTATTATATATATATATATATTTTTTGTTGTTATTCTAGGTGTATAAGTGTGAGTCCAATTTCGTCTTGGAGTCTCACTTATCTTCCCCCCCCCCCTTTTAATTTTGGGGATTTAGGGACTCACCTGCCTCCTTGCTATGCGGCTTCAAGTCGCTCACATGGGCCGTCCTTATCCGCTTATCCGCCGAGCTCTTCAGCTTACATATTACCGGCGACGTGAAATCCACGATTTGGTACGGGCCGCCGTATCTTGGTGCCAGTTTGGCTGCGAATCCCTCCGCCGCATTTGACAGGTGGTGAACCTTCACCCACACCCTGTCTCCAATTTTGGGGTTCCATTGCCTGCGACGAAGGTTGTAGTGCCTTGCTTGGTCCTGAGCGGCCTTTTCCAAGCTCCGCCGAACGATCTCGAAAATTTCTTTGCTCTTATTTTCATTTTCGGTCGGCGTTTGCGCTACTTGGCCCGTACCGATCGCCACTTCGTCGAACAACGCCTTCGGCAGCCTCGGCTCCCGGCCTTGTGTGATGAAGGCTGCGCTGCCCTGTGTGCCGACACCTGGTGGTGCTGTGTCACGCTCGGTGTTCCCTGCCAGTGTCAGCTCGGGTAGCCCTCATCCCACCTTCTTGGTTGTTCCTCGCGAACTGCGCGATCATCGTTTTTACAGTGCGATTGGCTCGTTCCGTGGGGTTTTCTTGTGGAGTATAAGGTGCAGTAAATTGGTGCTTAACACCCATATCCTCCAGGAATTTTTTGAACGCCCTGCTGGTGAACTGTGTGCCGTTGTCGGTTACTAACACCTTTGGCACACCGAACCGTGCCAGAATCCTCTCTCTGAAGGCCTTTTGCAGTGCTGCTGTTGTAGCGCTTCTAAGTGGCACCATTTCGGTCCACTTCGAGAAGCGGTCTATGAAGACCAACAGCATCGTGTTTCCGTGGGTGGATCTTGGTAATGGTCCCACGAAGTCCGCACATACCGTGCTCCAAGGCTCTTCAGGTATCTGTGTCAGCATGTGTCCCGCCGCGGCCAGTTGACTCGGTTTATACTGTTGGCATATTTCGCACTGTTGAACATATGCTCGAACATCCCTGTATAATCCTGGCCAATAGTAGCGTGCTGCTACTCGGGCTATTGTTTTCCGGCTTCCCGTGTGGCCTGCGGCGGCGGTGTTGTGGTTCTCGTCTAGAACTTTTGACCGTTTGCCGGTTGGCACGCATAACTTCCAGGCTGTCACATCCTCTGTTCCGGCTCTGTGAGGGATGTGCCTGTATAAATTTCCCGACTCCTCCATGTAGTCCGGGAATTTTCTTGGGTTCTTGGCGATGGTGGTTCGCATCTTCTGGATCCAGTGGCAGTCTTTATTCGCTTGCTCCATCGCGTCTTCCACCGTGGCTATTCTGCGGCACGTATCCTTCAGGGGCTGCCGAGATAGCGCATCTGCAACAACGTTCAGGTTCCCCTTCCTGTATTTGACGTCAAAATCAAATTGTTGCAGCTCCAGTGCCCATCTCGCAATCCTGCCTGAGGGGCTTTCGATGGAGTTGAGCCACTTCAGTGCCATATGGTCCGTGATGACGGTGAAGTGATAACCTTCCAAATAAGGTCGCAGCTTCCTTATGCCCCAGATTATTGCAAGGCACTCTTTCTCGGTCGCAGAGTAGTTGCGCTCCGCACCATTTAAAGATCTGCTTGCATACGATATGACCCGTTCACCCTCCTCTGAGTTTTGGGTCAGTATCGCTCCCAAGCCATAGTTGCTAGCATCCGTCTGCAAGCAAAATGGCCTTGAGAAATCTGGGCACGCTAACACAGGGGATTGTGTTAGCTTTGACTTCACCGTCTCGAAGGCTTCCTGCCGTTCTTCGGTCCATTCCCATTTGGTCCCTTTTTTGAGCAGTGCGTTGAGCGGGTGTACTGTTGTGGCGAAATCTGGTACAAAACGCCTATACCATGATGCCACTCCCAAGTATTGCCGAAGTTCTTTCACGTTTCCTGGCGGCTTTAGTTCGGCGATAGCAGCTACCTTCTCTGGGTCCGTGCGGATTCCATCTTCCGTGACCTGATGACCGAGATACTTCAGTTGCTTCTTGAAGAAGTCGCACTTGTCCACGTTTATTTTTAAATTTGCTGCCCTCAGCCGTCGGAACACTTCGCTCAGGTTATCCATGTGTTCCTCGCGTGTCTTCCCGATCACAATGATGTCATCCAAATATGCGAATGCATGTGGCATCATTTCGGGGCCGATCACGCGATCCAGGGCTCTCTGGAACGTCGCTGGTGCCGAATGGAGTCCAAATGGCATCACTTTCCATTGGAACAGTCCTTTCCCAGGGACTGTGAATGCCGTCTTCTCTCGACTCCCTTTCTCCATCGGGATCTGCCAGTAGCCGTTCTTGAGGTCCAAACTCGAGATGTATCTCGCCTCTCTCAGCTGGTCCAGGATATGGTGGACTCTTGGCAGCGGGTATGCATCCTTTATCGACTTGGCATTCAATTGCCTGAAGTCTACGCAGAGGCGCCATTTACCAGTCTTCTTTTTCACCATCACTATTGGGGCACTGTGTGGGCTTTTTGATGGCTCGATGCATCCCTTGGCCAGCAGTTCCTCAACTTGTTCGTTGATTTCGGCCTGCATCTTGGGGTTCTTAGGGAAGTATCGCTGTTTTATCGGCCGATCGTCACTCATGACAATTCGATGCTCCGTTATGGGCGATGTTCCCTCGATGGCCTCGAATGCGGCTAATTCCCGTTGCAGAAAGTCTTCGATTTCCGCGTCCGGATCTGCTGGTGGTATAACCGTCTTTGCCACGGACAGCCTCTCCTCCTGGTGCTCTCGTGGTCCGTCTTTGGGTATCTTTATCTTCAGCCCGGCGCACTCCAAAAACGTGCCCATGCCAGACAGAAAATCCCATCCAAGAACTAAGTCATCTATTACTCCTGGAAGTATTAGCAGTGCGATGTCCATATTGCTCCGTCCGAGCCTAATGTTCACCTCGACTTGTTCTTGGACTCCGCTGTTTCGGCCATCTGCCATGCGGACTCGCCGGTTGGTTGCGCAACGTCGGCCTACGTTGACCAGTCCAAGAGCTAGTTCCTCGCTAACGAAACTACTCGTGGCTCCCGTGTCTATCGTAGCCTTGTATTGACCGTTGCCGATTTCCACGGTCGCTGTCAGCTGCGCTCCCTCGTCCTGTAGGCTGCCGATCAGTGTCTTGGGGCTGTCCTGTTCGGCTCCCGCTCGCCCCTCAGTGGCGGACGCCGGTGACCGTTTCCCGACGGGCAACATACTGGCGTGCGAACTCCAATACGTCCGCACATCCAACAGTAATCTAGCGTAGCGTGTGTACACTCTACCGCTAGGTGTCCTTCCTGGCCACAGAGTCTGCAGGCCATCGCTGGATTGTGTATGTGCGTTTCGATGTTGTCGCGTCTCGTCCTCGGGGCTGGTCTGGGTCTCGCGTCGGCTTCGCTTCTGTGTGTCCGTCCACTGTCCACTATACGCATAAGCCGTGGGCCGTCTTGCCTTGGCGCTGGCTCTATTTGGCGGTAGTGACGCATTTGCGGAGCCTCCATCTGTCGTCGTGGTGGTTCTCTGTAGCTCTGTTGGTGCTGTACTTGCCTATGTTGTGCGGCGTTGTACCTCGGCTGTACCTGCCTTTCCTGCGGAGGGTTTAACCTTGGGTGTTCCATTCGTCTTTGTTGCGGCTCTCCTCGCATTCGCTGTGGAGTGTTATAATTCGGCTGCTCCATGGGGCTCTGCTGTCTCAGCTTTTCTCTATCGGCTTCCAGTTCCTCGAACACAACGGCCATAAACATCAATCCCTCTAGGTCGCCGAATTGATCTGGCCTGGCGTATGCTCGCAGGTCTGGGAGGCTGTTGTTATAAATCTTTTGCAGCTGTTTCTCCGCCGGATATTGAAGTGGCCGCATGAGCGTCTGCATTTCCACCATGTACACCTTAAACGGCTCGTTCATGGCCTGCCGTCTTTGGTTGACTTCATCCTTTAGGTTTTCAAAATAATCTCTTGGGAGAAAGTATCTTTGGAAACTCTGGATGAATGTCTCCCAATCTGTCCAGTGCTGGTTGTTTGCTACATACCACTTCAGCGCCATTCCCTGAAGGAGTTCGGGCATGGCCCTGGGGACCAGATCCAGGTTGAGCCCGTATGTATCCGCTGACCATTCGACCTGCTCCAAGAATTCGAGCGGCTCTGTGGTGCCGTCGAAGCGAAAGTTCCATTCTCGAACCTGTTTCGCCACCCTCCGGGTATTCCTGGGACATAGTCGTCGCCGTGTTCTCGCGTATTGAGACTCTCTTTGATGGTTGCGGTGCCGACGTCTCCCATACTGCGTGGTGACTGTCTCTCGCACGTGCTGCTGCGCTGGTTGTCGGTATGCTCAAGTGCGCGAACTCCACGTTCGTCGCTTCTCTTGCACCCGCAACTTGTCCGCCATCTTTGGCCGGTGAAGTTCTGCCGTGCATCGCCGCCAATTCCACGATCCGCGTGCTGTGTGGTAGTCTGGATTCGTGAGTGTCCACCCACTCTCCGAATTGTCGACGCATAATGTCCAGTGTGCCGCTCAGCTCCACTTGGAATTCTTCTCCATACTTTAGCACTTCCTCCTTTTTGAGGTTGTACACCCACGCACGAACCATTTTTGTTCTTTTAATATATATATTGTGTCAATTATCGCAACCAGCAACGTTGGGCGCCAGTTGTAACGAACCTAATGCTTTGCCGGGCTAACGCTCAGTCGAGCTGTGAATTCGTACAACAAATTTGTATATGTTGTGATGCGATAATTGAGAACACACACTTTTTATATATATTAAGTTTACTTGGTTTATTTGGTTAATGTCTCGTTTCACAGTACCACTTATGTCTATGTTCTAGACTGCACTTAATTGATGATAGTCCACTGGAGCCTTAGTCTGGCTTTAAAAGTGATCCTGTTCGGAAGATGTCGGGTTCAGGCTTCCCGTGCCCCAGCTGCACAAGTTCACGGCCACGCACTGTTCGACAGGTTGTCATACGGCACGCCTTTCAACCAAAAGACTTCGCACGTATCCCGTCTATTTCAGGCTTCGCACTGTTCGACAGGTTGTCATACGGCACACCTTTCAACCAAAAGGCTTCGCACGTATCCCGTCTATTTCAGGCTTCGCACTGTTCGACAGGTTGTCATACGGCACACCTTTCAACCAAAAGGCTTCGCACGTATACCGTCTATTTCAGGCTTGATTCCGCACGCTTAATTGTGACTGTGGCAGGCTTCGCACTGATACCACGACTCAAACGTGGCAAGGATTCACTTTGTCTACCAGCCCAAGGACTTCAATGTCCTGCGATGTTGTTTCGTCCTTCGCGTCGAAGTCCTTTCGACGCTCCTTAGTCGGTGTATCGTCCTGATTGATACACGCTGGTATTACTTGCACTTTATGCTTTTTTTCACTTAATGTTGTTGCCGTTTTTATGCTCTTCGCGGCACTCGGTTTCTGTTCTGCTTGAGCTTTGGCAGAGTTTCCACTTCCCGTGTGGGTGCTGACTGTCCCTGCTGTGTGTTGCGGCGCTCTTTTTATAGTCCCGACGCCGCCTTTTGTCGGGACTGTACCAGAAATCACGCGATCATCTCGGTGGCGTGATTTTCTGGTAACTTTCCACTGCCATTTGCCGGTGCCAGCCCATGTCTGCCGCTGGTGTGAGTATGGATGGAGATATTGCACTCGCAATACTCCTCACACCATAACGGCACATGTCCTAGCGGACATGTGTGTCAGACACGCTCATATGGCTGACAACCTGCGTACGAGAGGGAGAGGACGAAAGAGAGCGAATTCGCCGCAACTGCAATCAGGGCCGGACTTTGGTCTGATGTACAGTTACTGTGAGGGGCGCATATAGCACACATAAATATATAAACCTATATATTTATTTGCCATCGCTATATGGCTCCTCACAATTGTTTTGAAGATTGAATACATAATAACGGGGAATTTAAATTAATAACATAAACAAATAATTGGTTTTAACATATTACAATATTACGTAACATCAAATGTAAGATTAAATATAACATTTATTGCACATTAACGAAAAATATTAACGCCCAACAGTCCAGAGGTCGCTGGTGTGGAGGCGCTTTAAGCGTCTGCGGGTTGTATTCGACCCTAGTGACGAAGCCAATGGGTTAACATGGTTATGTAACCGGTCATTGTAACGACTTGTATGTCGGTTTATTTGACTAAAAACTGTCGCTACACAGAATTTAATCGGATCATTTTGAACCATTTTTGGCAATACTAAGCATTAGCATACACATTAATTTTGTAATTTGGGCAAGCGCATATTGAATATGTTTTCGTCAATTATCAGATTACAAACACCTAAGTCGTTGTGCAGCGTCAAATTGCTCACATAGGATGGAGCACCAGAGATGTATCTTAGGACCTTGTTCTGCAGAACTTGAATTTGATTAATCCACGATTTTGCTGCTGTGCCCCAAAATGGAATCCCATATGTCCATGTGGGCACGATGATGCTCCTGTACACCACCAGCTTGTTGCTCAAGCTGAGTTTGCTGGATGACTTCAGCAACCAGTTGAGTTTCGCCCTCTTGGATCTACACGCTGCTGCCGTGATCTGTATATGTTCGCGCCAGGTAAGTTTCCTGTCCAGATACATACCCAGGCAGCGAAAATGGTTCCCCTGAGGTATGATCGTGTTGTTGAGTCGGACGGTTGGACAGTTACCACTCCTCAGCGCAAACGTACAGTGCAGAGACTTGCTCTCATTGATGCAGATGTTTCACCAGTTGGCCCAGGTACTAAAACCATCCAGGAACCTTTGCGTAACCGCTGCTGCTCTCCAAGCAGTGGAGGAGTTAGCAAAGAACACAGTGTCATCCGCGTGTGTGGCAAGCAGCGTGTTTTTGGCTACCGGAATCGGCAAGTCCGCGGTGTACAATGTGTACAGGGCAGGTCCAAGGACACTACCCTGCGGTACACCCGCTCCGAGGCGGCGGGTGTTTGATCGCTCGCCCCTAACTTCAACCATAAAAGAACGGCCAATCAGGTAGGACCTGAGCAGTAAATACTGCGCCGATGGTAGTAGGGACTTAATCTTAAAAAGCAGGCCATACGCGATCAAACGCTTGCTGTATATTCAGGAAGACAGCAGAGCTGTACTGCTTATTTTCCAAAGCCTCGAGGACATGCTGAACTATGCGATGAACTTGCTCTGGTGTACCATGGTGATGTCTAAAGCAAAACTGATGATCAGGAATGGCACTCTGGAAGCCACTTACTGCCAACAATCTTCCAAGAAATATTGGCTGTTAGTGTCAAAAAACAACTTTCGCAGCTCGTACGCATCCCGCCTAAAGTTCCTTAGATCCAAAGGATTACGTGAGCGCACATATTGGCGACGCAGTGCTCTCTTGTGCCTTACCAGATCCATAATCTCAGTTTTTACAAAAGGCTGAGCTGGACTGGGAGGCGATCAAGGAAGTTGGCCAAGTTGACTCCGCAGCGTCGTCTATATCAGCCTGTGAACCCAGCTTCATGTTCAAGTTGACAAGCTGATCCAACCTCTACCGGAATCGAGTGATGTTTGCCTTGCGCGGCAGAAGAAGTGCCTTGGGAACATTTACAGTAACAGCCATTCTATACTCGACGATCAAAGGGATGTGATAGGAGCTAATCTCAATTCGCTTCGATATACCAAGACAGTTAGAGCGTATTCCAGCGTAAGTCAATTGCAGTCGGCCTATGGCTACCGTACGAATAGTGCGTTGCACCTCCCGTGGCAAGTAATTGGAGGTTGGAGTCTCTCACGCAATCCGCAAGCGCAATCCCACGGCTAGTGTCCTAAGCAGCACCCCAGAGATGGTGTTTAGCATTCCAGTCTCCAGCAATCAGGAACTTGGGGCCAAGCTCTTCGAAGAGACATTTAAAGTCTTCTAATGCCCACACAAAACGTGGTGGACAATAGACAGCCGCTAGGACTACTTCGCCTTGATCACTAGAGGCTTTAACAGCAGCACATTGTGCGCAGAGCCAACTTATGGGGGTCATGATCACTGCTGCTCCACCACGCATACTATCCGACGGATGATTGGCTAGGTGGATATCGTAGCCTGGTAGCCTAAAGTGTGATCTGGAGCAGTAGTGAGTTTCACAGACCAACATTATATCTATTTGATGGTGATGAATAGAATAAACAACTCCAACTCATTGGCGTTATTTGCAAGGCCATTGGCGTTCCACACGCCAACGCGCATCCCAATTCGGCTCACTTATTGGCAAGTACAGCGTGCAACAGGCTCATCACGGACATCATTGTCTCACTTAACTTGTCGAATTTTGACATAAGATTGTCAAGCTGGGGATTGGCGTGTTGATAATAAGGTAAGGCTGTTGCACTAGCTGATATTGATCCTGTTAGGGCTGCTGTTGCTGTTGGTGTTGCTGCTGCTGGCGTTGCTGAAGACAACTTCAGCTGTTGTGGCTGTTGTTCTTGAAAAAGCTGCTGCTGATGGTGACTCTGCTGCTGCTGGCGTTTCTGCAAGTTTTTCTGGTGTTGCTGAGCATTCTTTCGATGCCTAAGCATCAGGCGAACTTTAGGTAGTCGCTTTTTTCTTGTCCGCTGTTGCTCAGGAACTTGCGAAGCATCTTGTCGAGGCGGCAAATTTTGTTGTTGCTGCTGCTGCTGCTGCAGCTGCGGCTGCTGGCGGTGCTGAGGTTGTGGCTGTTGTTGTTGGTGAAGCATTGCGTAAAGGGGCCGGGCTTCTTGGGCGCAACTTTTGTAGAAATTGAGCCGGCCTATCAGACTGAGCCACAAGCTTCCTTCCCCTGGCAACGCGCTGATATGCTGGGCATCCTATCCAGCTTGCTGGATGGGTTCCTCTGCAGTTGGCACATTTCGGATCAGCATCCAATGGTTTTTCGCACATCTGGCAATATTTCGGAGTGTGGACAAATTTCTGGCAGCGGTGGCAATGGGGGATGTCCAAATGTCGATCAGGGCATTCAACAGTAATGCACACCTGAGAACCACGTTGGTGATACACTCAACGATAAGTGGAGTGAGCTTGGAAGAGCTATGGTTCCGCGATTGCTTAGAACAATCGCGTATCTCGGCGGCAGCGCTTAAATTTGAGTCCTTATCGTCTATAATGGACGGATAAATTGGCGAAGTAGGCACAACTGTAGTCTTCTCTGCCATATCTTCCGACTCGATGTCTAAGTTAGATTCTGACAGAGGATCCTCTAGTGCTTGTGTTGCTGCACGAGCACCAGCAGAAGTTGCTGGAGTTGTTGTTGGCGTTAATATCACAAATATAATTTTTGGTGTTTTGTTAGTGTCGTTGTTGTTGTTGGCGTTGTTTGTATTGTTGTTGATGAAATTGTTGTTGGCATTGTGAGGAGCCATATAGCGATGGCAAATAAATATTGTAACGAACCTAATTCTTCGGCCGGGCTAGTGCTCAGTCGAGCTGTGGGTTCGTGCAACAAATTTATAATTGGTCGCGATGCGATAATTGACAACACACACTTTTGATATATATTAAATTATATTTTGTTTATTGGAGTAGGATTTGTTGGCTTATGTTTAGTTCCCTGAGGCCTTGGCTTGATTCGGTAAATGATCCTGTTCGGGAAAGTCGGTTCTAGGCACCCCGTACACCAGTTACGCAAGACTGCGGCTTCGCGCTGTCCGACAGCTTACCATACGGCGTTCCGTTTGACCAAACGTATTAGCACGTATACTGTCTAACGCTTGTTATCGCACGCTTCGCTTTGAACCATGTAGGCCTCGCCTCGTAGCACAACTTAAACGTAGCAAGGATTCACCACTTTATCTTTCAAGGACCTCAGTGTCCTGTATTAATATTAATCTTCACACGCGTAGATTTTGTTCGTAGCTCTGGGCAGCGTTTCCCTTTTTCACTTTGAAATCAACTCGAACTGGCCTCCGTCAGAGGTTCCGCTTTGTGTATCGTATCTCGTTGAACTGTCCTCAGTGTGTTGCGGCGCTCTTTTTATAGCCCGGGTCGCGGCCTTTTGTCGTGGCTGTACCAAAAATCACGTGAGCGCCTCGGTGGCATGATTTCTGGTAATTTTCCTCTGCCATTTGCTGGTGCCAGCCAATGTCTGCCGATAGTGTGAGTATGGATGGATATATTGCACCCGCAATACTCCTCACACTATAACGGCACATGCCTTGGTGGACATGTGTGGCAGACACGCTCATACGGCTGACAAGCAGCGCACGAAAGAGAGAGGACGAAAGAGAGCGAATTCGCCGCAACTGCAATCAGAGCCGGACTTCGGCCTGATGTGCAGTTATTGTGAGGGGCGCATACAGCACACATAAATATATAGATCTATATATTTATTTGTCGTCGCTATATGGCTCCTCACAGTATTTACTTTTAAAATATCCACAGGCTGGTCTGAGATGTGTATTGAATTCGAGTTTAATATCTTTTTATTAAATCCAAATAATTGACCAATTGTATTCCCTTTATTAAATATATAGCTTGTTCCTTACTTGAAATTATTACTTGAAGAGTATTGTTGTTACTTTTGATGAGAGGGTGTTTCAATTTATCTGATTCTTTTTCATCCATTTTCTCAATAATAATATTTCTTATATCACTATTCTCGAATGATCCAACAGGTATCTCAAAAACATGTTCCCCAATATGAAATAAATTATTATCATAATGAACATTTGGAAATGAGTTATACATGTCGAAATCAATGAGTGCACACTCATAATTTGTCTGCAATTCAATGGGTGGTAGATAGTTTGCCATTAAAATTGTGCTATTGCCCGTCAAAGTAAGAGTGGTTGTAGTTTCGATCGATTATTTTAAATAATTACATTTCCTCATGTTACATCTCAAATTCTAATAAGATCGGCGAATCCCCGTCTATAGCGCCCCTTTTCTAGAGGATCATCTTTACTTATTAGTATAAAACCATAATTTTCCTTCCAACAAAATTAACAAATGTTCTTAAATTCATCAAATTTCATTACATGATCTTGGTATACATGTTTCATACTTAGTTCATCTTGCTTGAATATTATTATTAGGCTTGCATTATCACGAATAAGATGTTTAGGGATGCGTGTATACGTTTGACATAAATAAATCGCATCAATATTATTGTTTAGGTTCATATAATTAAATCATAAGCTATTTATACGTGCGCTGCAGATTGCGCAGACACACAGCACATAAGTAAATGTCAGCAAATAATATTACGAACGCTGCTCTCAATAGCATTGGGTCAGCGGTCGCTTCATATTGCGAATCGCCGCACTCAGCGGTTGCCTCATATTGCGAACGCTGCACTCGATGGAACTAGGTCAGCGGTCGCCCCATATTGCGAATCGCTGCACTCAGCGGTTGCCTCATATAGCGGAAGTATAACAACGGTCGCCTCATAGTGAGAACGCTGCACTTGATACTCGCCGTACAAAACTGCCGAATAATGGATTTTATATATGTATTTAGTGTTAAGAATTATGTATAAATAAAGCCATGCTCATTAGAGCAAACAGTTCGAACCTATTCGTCAACTCCGAAAGATTGATTTCTACCATCGCCTTTACTGTGCGCATCGAAGGATCTCACTCTCCGTAGTCCACCTAGTTACAAGTGCTAGTTGCGACGCTCTTAGTAGTCAGTTTATGTGCTGAATACTTTCCTTAAAACACACACAAGCATTTGGGTGACCCCGACGTGATCTTTCACCATTTTGGTGACCCCGACGGTTGGAACCTGAAGTTGTCAACGAGGCGACAAAAGGATAACCAACCTCCAAAAATCCATATTTGAAGTTGTCAACAAGGCGACAATCAAAGGATACCCGTACTCACTATTCTGAGTTAGTGAGACCACTCTGAAGTTGTCAACCAGGCGACATATCAGGATAACAGTGTGCCCGCGATCACGGCACTAATAATACCTGCAATCTCCTTACACAGTTCACTACATCTGTGTTAGTGAGAACATCTGAAGTTGTCAACTAGGCGACAATCAAAGTCCATCAAGCGACTAAAATTCATGTTTGAAGTTGCCAACAAGGCGACAATCAAATTCCATTAAGCGACAAAAAATTGAAGTTGCCAACAAGGCGACAATCAAAGTCCATCAAGCGACAAAAATCAGTAAAAATGGCATCAGAAAAGGTAACCATCGATGAGTTGCTTGATGTCCAGCAAGATATCGGCAATGAAATTGTACGGCTGATATCTAATTATAAAAAGGATTCCGCTGAGAGAAAATCTCAGCCTGGCTATCACAAAATTAAGGCAGATTCTCTCAACAAGAAATGGAATTCTGTCCAAGAAAATGACGAAGTCATAAGAAATTCTGGCGAGCTACCAGAAAATCATCAATACTTCAATTACTATGAGGACATAAAAGCAACAGTTCTCAAGTGCTTAGAAGTAATGAAAAACGACGCTGAAACCACAAATCAAGCCACAAGCAAGAGGCTTGATATTGGCGATGATCAGCGTCAGCAATCCACCTTAGAACTCAAGGTGATTGCATTGTGCCGGCGACAAAGGGCAATGATTGCATCACTGCATCGCACATTGCACCAAGGCACCCCTATTGAGCATGCATCATTAGATCTCATAAAGAATCTATGGGCACAAATCCAAGAAGTCCATTTTCGACTCTATGAAGAAGTCGAAAACCCGGAAGAAAATGGATATGATACAAAGGAGTATCTACAGGCAGAAGAAGATGTTCAACGGGCACTAGCTTCAAAAAACAATAAGCAGTGCACCAATGACATTAGCTTGCCTCGTGTAACCATCCCCAAATTTGATGGGGACATATTAAAATGGACACAATTTTACGACATGTTTGTGTCCATGGTACACAATACCAACATGCCAACAATTCAGAAAATGTGGTATTTAAAAACCAGCGTGGTCGGTGAGGCAGAAAGATTAATACGCCAAATCGACTTAAAGGAGGACAATTACCTTCACGCTTGGAATATCTTGGTTGACGCTTACAATAATCCAAGAGACATTGCATCAACGGTATTGAACCGATTCTTAATGCAACAAGCAATTAACGATAATGTAAAGTCGCTTAAGGAGCTTTACATAGTCACCTTGGAGTCCCTTGCTTCTCTCAAGGGACTGGGACTAGACATTTCAACGTGGGACCCTATTCTAATTGCGGTCATAAGAAATAAGCTCGACAGCACAAATAAAACGCTGTACGAGCAATCCCTAAGCAACTCAAAGAAGATACAAAAACTGGACACCATGCTCCAGTTTCTTGAGCAAAGAGTTCGTGTTTTAGCTAGCGGAAGCAAAACACATAGCAATACCAAAAGAGATTCGATGGGAGCAACTTGTGCATCCTCTTCAACAACAAGGAAGGATTGTGCCTACTGTAAGAAGGCTCATCATGTCATATTTCGGTGCACCGATTTCCGTGCAAAGACAGCCGCTGAAAGATTAAATTGGATTCAACGACAAAGGCTATGCGTCAACTGCCTCAATGGAGGTCACATGGCAAAGGCTTGCCCAAATCCCTTTAAATGCTTCAAGTGCCAAAAAAGGCACCATACGCTGCTGCATTTGGAAAATTCCCCAATGGAGTCACAAAATCCAATTGTGGCATCAGCAAGTAGTAAGAATATGAATCTACTTGCAACAGCAAAAGTACTTGTCCAAGGAAATAATGGCCAACAAGCAACGTTTAAGGCTTTGTTGGATTCTGGATCACAAATCAACGTGATATCAGAACGACTCGCTTCTTTGTTATCATTAAACCGACACGATTCCACATTACGAATTGAAGGCATCGGTGGACAACAAAGGACAAGCAGAGCTCGTGCAAATTTGTTGATAAAGTCATTACACAACGACTTTTCAATGCGGATCGAAGCCGTTATTCTACCGCACATTATTACGGATCAGCCAGCGCAAAATATAAATGACAAAGATTGGAACATGCCAGCAAACCTACCGTTGGCAGATCCCCAGTTCAATAAACCTGGCAAAATCGACTTGCTCATCGGTGCGGAACATTATTATGCACTACGAATTGAAGGCATCGGTGGACATCAAAAGACAAGCAGAGTTCGTGCAAATCTCGTGGTAAAGTCATTACACAACGACTTTACAAAGCGGATTGAAACATTTATTCTACCGCACATTATTACGGATCAACCAGCCCAATGCATAAATGATAAAGATTGGAACATGCCAGCAAATCTACCACTGGCAGATCCCCAATTTAACAAACCTGGAAAAATCGACATACTTATCGGTGCGGAACACTATTATGCACTATTGCTCCCACAACAACACAAAATACCCTCTGGTCCAACCATGCAACAGACCAAGTTGGGATGGGTTGTGGCTGGAAAAATAAATGAATCAAGGATGTCGGCAGCCATTTCTGCAGCAGATGGGAGATTCATAGTAAAATTGACGTTTGCTGAACATTCTTCAGCCCTGGGGCCCTCGTTGGAGACTGCAGAAAAAAGAATCCCCATCATCTCTCCGAGCAACTTGGAAAGGAAAACTAAGCATATAAGCCTAGCTGCAACTCAATCAACAATAGGCGAAGAGTTGTATACCTGTCGACACAGCAACTCATTTTTCAAGTTACAACGCATTGTGGCTTACATGTTGCGATTCTGTTACAAGCGATACAGATCAGCAACGACCACGCTGTGTAAAATGGAACTTGACCACGCTCGTAATATAATTCTACAAACAATACAGCAAGCTGAATTTACAGATGAACTGAAAAGTTGAAAGCGCCACAACACAGTGGACAAACAACACCAATACAAGGGTCAGATGGACTTATGCGAGTTGGAGGTAGATTAGAGCAAGCTCCACTCCCATACAATGCAAGGCTCCAGATTTTGCTGCCTTACAACGATCCAATAGCAAAGATGATATTACGAAAGCTGCATGAAGACAACATGCACTGCCGTGCTCAAGCCTTACGAGCAACTGCTAGACAACAATATTGGATCCTGAACGACAAAACTATGTCAAGAAATATCGTTCACAACTGTGTGACGTGCAACAAGGCATGGCCCAAGTTAATCAATCAAATTATGGGCAATCTGCCACCCGATTGAGTGACACCAACTCGCCCGTTTCTCACTACAGGCGTAGACTATTGCGGACCAATTTGGATTCATCATAAAATTCGCGGAAAACGACCAGATAAGGCATACATAGCTGTATTCTCTTGCTTCTCTGCAAAGGCAGTCCACCTCGTCACGTGTATGATGAATTACAAATGACTAATTCACTTTTCAACATACACGAAACCGCTGGTCCCCATTTGATGCAGTGGGTAGCATTGCAAACAGTCTATTCCAGCGGAATCACACTTATACACTATAACGAACCTAATTCTTCGGCCGGGCTAGTGCTCAGTCGAGCTGTGGGTTCGTGCAACAAATTTGTAATTGGTCGCGATGTGATAATTGACAACACACTTTTTGTATATATATATTAAATTATATTTGGTTTATTTGAGTAGGATTTGTTGGCTTATGTTTAGTTCTCTGAGGTCTTGGCTTGATTCGGTAGATGATCCTGTTCGGGAAAGTTGGTTCTAGGCACCCCGTACACCAGTTACGCAAGTCTGCGGCTTCGCGCTGTCCGACAGCTTACATACGGCGTTCCGTTTGGTCAAACGTATTAGCACGTATACTGTCTAACGCTGGTTATCGCACGCCTCGCTTGGAACTATGTAGGCCTCGCCTCGTAGCACAACTTAAACGTAGCAACGGTTCACCACTTTATCTTTCAAGGACCTCAGTGTCCTGTATTAATATTACTCTGCACACGCGTAGATTTGGTAAATGATCCTGTTCGGGAAAGTTGGTTCTAGGCACCCCGTACACCAGTTACGCAAGTCTGCGGCTTCGCGCTGTCCGACAGCTTACATACGGCGTTCCGTTTGATCAAACGTATTAGCACGTATACTGTCTAACGCTGGTTATCGCACGCTTCGCTTGGAACTATGTAGGCCTCGCCTCGTAGCACAACTTAAACGTAGCAAGGATTCACCACTTTATCTCTCAAGGACCTCAGTGTCCTGTATTAATATTAATCTGTGCACACGCGTAGATTTTGTGTGTATTTCTGGGCAGCGTTTCCCTTTTAACTTTTGAATCAACTCGAACTGGCCTCCGTCAGAGGTTCCGCTCGTCTCGTTGCTAACTGGCCTCCGTCAGAGGTTCCGCTTTGCGTTTTGGATCTCGTTCGACTGTCCCTCAGTGTGTTGCGGCGCTCTTTTTATAGCCCGGGTTGCGCCCTTTTGTCGTGGCTGTACCAGAAATCACGTGATCGCCTCGGTGGCGTGATTTCTGGTAATTTTCCACTGCCATTTGCTGGTGCCAGCCTATGTCTGCCGATAGTGTGAGTATGGATGGATATATTGCACCCGCAATACTCCTCACACTATAACGGCACATGCCTTGGTGGACATGTGTGGCAGACACGCTCATACGGCTGACAACCAGCGCACGAAAGGGAGAGGACGAAAGAGAGCGAATTCGCCGCAACTGCAATCAGAGCCGGACTTCGGCCTGATGTGCAGCTACTGTGAGGGGCGCATATAGCACACATAAATATATAGTCTATATATTTATTTGTCGTCGCTATTATTAGCCGCAATGGCCCTCACACTCCCCTCTTTCTTCGGCAGTGGAAGACTTCCACTGTCCTAACGGCGGCGCTTGTGTGGATGTGCTCGTTGGTGCTGTTTGTGCTGGGGAAGATGGATTTTTGAAGTATTAATGGTCTCCTCGGCCCAAGACCGGGAGGGCAGGGTGTCGTCGTCATCGCCCGATGACTCGCCCTGCTCCTCTCCGCCCTCGCGCCTCGGTCCTCTTTCGCTGGCCTCGTCGTCAGCCGGGCTAATTCCTCTGTCGTCCCGAGGACTGGGGGACATGGTGTCATCGTCATCGCTCGATGACTCGCCATGTTCCCTTTCATCGACCTCGGAGAACGGGTGATAGAGGCTGTCGCGTCCCTCATCGATGCCGTCGCCGTTGCGTTGGTCTTAAGGCGGCAGTCGTGGTGTGGGCACACGCACCACACGCACTAAGCGCCTCACCCGCAGAACTCGCACTATGCGCACCACGCGTCCGCGTGGCCGCCGAGATGCCGCCGCCGCAGGCATGCGCGCTGCTGGACTGGCTCCTCTTCTATGCTGGGTCCCAGCTCCGCTAGGTCCAGCAGCGAGATTTGGTGCCAACCGGCGTTGACCACTGGAGGCTGCGTTTATCTTGGCTTCGTTCTTCATTGCAAACTTTGCTAATGAGCTGTGCGCGTGCCTGCAGTTTGGTTATATAGTTTGGGCACTCGTGTCCCTAATTTATAACTCTCTCTCGGGTTGAGTTTGTGCTCTTTTCTATCGGTGCTTCCTTACACTAGTGTGGGTGACTAACCAACGGTGCCCTGGTATCCATGTACCTGCACTAGTGCTGGTGACTAACCAACGGTGCATGGTTTTGTCACTCCCGCATCCGCACAAGTGCTATTGTTGTTGGTTGTCATTTTGCCTTTTGCGCACGTCTCCACACTAGTGCGTAAATCCGCTGTTGCTAAGCACCGAGCATAATGTTTTTTTTGGCGGTCGTTGCACTTGTGCTCTTCATAGTGCACGCATTGCGGTTGTCGATTCGTCAACAGCGGTGAGCGAGACGTTTTTCAGTGGTCGCGGCGCTTGCGCTCTCATAGTGCACGCATTGTTGTTGTCCGATTCGTCAACAGCGGTGAGCGAGACGGTTTTCAGTGGTCGCGGCGCTTGCGCTCTCATAGTGCATCCATTGTTGTTGTCCGATTCGTCTACAGCGGTGCGCGAAACGTTTTCGGCGGTCGCTGTGCTTGCGCTCTTTGGCGTGTGAGCAGTGTTGTTGTAAATTTCCGCCAAAGCGACGAGCGGACGTTTTCGTTGCTTGGAGCGCTTACGCTCTCTAGCGTGTGAGCGGTTAATATGTTTTCGGCGGTCGTTGCACTTATTCTCTTGAAGCGCAAGCGTTGTTGCCGTTCTTTGTCAGCCGTAAGCATAACGCTTTCGACGGCCGTTGCACTTCATCCGAGTGAACTCTAAAGCAGGTCATGGCCATCCTCTCCTTCTGCAATAGCTGTTGTCCACTCTTTGCAATAGCTGTGGCGTGTTAGCTATTCGCCGCGTTCAGGGCTGTTCACCTAGTTTGGACCCGCCTTAGGGCTCCAATTATTGTTTATATTTATTTTGTTATGCTTGTTGTTTTATTTTATTTATGTATATATATATATGTATATATGTTTATTTATTATTATTCTTGTTATATGTAGGTGTATACGACCTTTGTATACCCTTCCTTTTATTTTATTCTTACCCTTTCCTTTGGGCGTTATTTTTTTATATTTAAATTTCTCCGCATTTATTTTATTATTTTATATCTATAGGTGTATACGACCTTTGTATACCCTTTCTTTTTTTTTATTCTTACCCTTTCCTATTGGGCGTTTGTTTTATTATATATATATATATATTTATTTTGTTGTTATTCTAGGTGTATAAGTGGGAGTCCAATTTCTGTCTTGGAGTCTCACTTATCTTCCCCCCCCTTTTAATTTTGGGGATTTAGGGACTCACTTGCCTCCTTGCTATGCGGCTTCAAGTCGCTCACATGGGCCGTCCTTATCCGCTTATCCGCCGAGCTCTTCAGCTCACATGTCTCCAATTTTGGGGCTCCATTGTTTGCGACGAAGGTTGTAGTGCCTTGCTTGGTTCTGAGACGCCTTTTTGCAAGCTTCGCCGAACGATCTCGAAAATTTCTTTCAGTCGGCATTTGCGCTACATGGCCCGTACCGATCTCGACTTCGTCGAACAATGTCTTCGGTAGCCTCGGCTCCCGGCCTTGAGTGATGAAGGCTGCGCTGTACCCTGTAGTGCTCGACACGCTGGTGTTGACTGCCAGGCCAGTGTCAGCTCGGGTAGCGCCTCATCCCACCTTCTCTGGTTGTTCCTCGCGAACTGCGCGATCATCGTTTTTACAGTGCGATCGGCTCGTTCCGTGGGGTTTCCTTGTGGAGTATAAGGTGCAGTAAATTGGTGCTTAACACCCATATCCTCCAGGAATTTTTTGAACGCCCTGCTGGTGAACTGTGTGCCGTTGTCGGTTATTAACACCTTTGGCACACCGAACCGTGCCAGAATCCTCTCTCTGAAGGCCTTTTGCAGTGCTGCTGTTGTAGCGCTTCTAAGTGGCTCCAACAGCATCGTGTTTCCATGGGTAGACCTTGGTAGTGGTCCCACGAAGTCTGCACACACCGTGCTCCAGGGCTCTTCAGGTATCTGCGTCAGCATGTGTCCTGCCGCCGCCAATTGACTCGGTTTATACTGTTGGCATATTTCGCACTGTTGAACATATGCTCGAACATCCCTGTATAATCCTGGCCAATAGTAGCGTGCTGCTACTCGGGCTATTGTTTTCCGGCTTCCCGTGTGTCCTGCGGCGGCGGTGTTGTGGTTCTCGCTTAGGACTTGTGACCTTTGCCGGTTGGCACACACAATTTCCAGGCTTTCCCATCCTCTGTTCCGGCTCTGTGAGGGATGTGCCTGTATAATTTCCAGACTCCTCCATGTAGTCCGGGAACTTCCTGGGGTTTTTGGCAATGGTGGTTCGCATCTTTTGGATCCAGGGGCAGTCTTTATTTGCTTGGTCCATCGCGTCTTCCACCGTTGAGATCCTGCGGCATGTATCCTTCAGGGGCTGTCGAGATAGGGCATCTGCAACAACGTTCAGGTTCCCCTTCCTGTATTTGACGTCGAAATCGAATTGTTGCAGCTCCAGTGCCCATCTCGCAATCCTACCTGAGGGGCTTTCGATGGAGTTGAGCCACTTCAGTGCCATATGATCCGTGATGACGGTGAAGTGGTATCCTTCCAAGTAAGGTCGCAGCTTCCTTATGCCCCAGATTATTGCAAGGCACTCTTTTTCGGTCGCAGAGTAGTTGCGCTCCGCACCATTTAAAGATCTGCTTGCATACGATATGACCCGTTCACCCTCCTCTGAGTTTTGGGTCAATATCGCTCCCAAACCATAATTGCTAGCATCCGTCTGTAAGCAAAATGGCCTTGAGAAATCTGGGCATGCCAACACAGGTGATTGTGTAAGCTTTGCCTTCACCGTCTCGAAAGCTTCCTGCCGCTCTCCGGTCCATTCCCATTTAGTCCCTTTTTTGAGAAGTGCGTTTAGTGGGTGCACTGTTGTGGCGAAGTCTGGTACGAAACGCCTGTACCAGGATGCCACTCCCAAGTATTGTCGAAGCTCTTTCACGTTTCCAGGCGGCTTCAGTTCGGCGATAGCAGCTACTTTCTCTGGGTCAGTGCGGATTCCATCTTCCGTGACCTGATGACCGAGATATTTCAGCTCCTTCTTAAAGAAGTCGCACTTGTCCACTTTGATTTTGAGATTCGCTGCCCTCAGCCGTCGGAACACTTCCCTCAAGTTATCCATGTGTTCCTCGCGTGTCTTCCCGATCACTATGATGTCATCCAAATATGCGAACGCATGTGGCATCATTTCGGGTCCGATCACGCGATCCAAAGCTCTCTGGAACGTAGCTGGTGCCGAATGGAGCCAATGGCATTACTTTCCATTGGAACAGTCCTTTCCCTGGGACTGTGAATGCCGTCTTCGCTCGACTCTCTTTCTCCATCGGGATCTGCCAATAGCCATCCTTGAGGTCCAAACTCGTGATGAATCGCGCCTCTCTCAGTTGGTCCAGTATATGGTGGACTCGTGGCAGGGGGTAGGCATCCTTTATGGACTTGGCGTTTAATTGCCTGAAGTCTATACAGAGGCGCCATTTCCCCGTTTTCTTCCTCACCATCACTATTGGTGCGCTATGTGGGCTTTTTGATGGCTCGATGCATCCTTTGGCCAGCAGTTCATCAACTTGTTTGTTGATTTCGGCCTGCATCTTGGGATTCTTAGGGAAGTATCGCTGTTTTATTGGCCGATCGTCATTCATGACAATACGGTGCTCAGTAATGGGCGATGTTCCCTTTATGGCCTCAAACGCGGCTAATTCCTGTTTCAAAAATGCGTCTATTTCTGCGTCCGGATCTGCTGGCGGTATGACTGTCTTTGCCACCGACAGTCTCTCCTCCTGATGTGCTCGTACTTGGTTTCCTGGTATTCGTATCGTCAATCCGGCGCACTCCAAAACCGTGCCCATGCCAGACAGAAAATCCCATCCGAGAACTAGGTCGTCTATAACTCCTGGGAGTATTAGTGGAGGAATTTCCATAATGCTCCGTCCGAGCCTGATGTTCACCTCGACTTGCTCTCGGACTCCGCTGTTTCGGCCATCAGCCATGCGGACTCGCCGGTTGGTTGCGCATCGTCGGCCTACGTTGGACAGTCCACGAGCTAGCTTCTCGCTAATGAAACTACTCGTGGCCCCTGTATCGATTGTAGCCTTGTACTGGCAGTTGCCGATCTCTACGACCGCTGTCAGCTGCGCTCCCTCATCCTGCAGGCTGCCGATTAGCGTCTTGGGGCTGTCCTGTTCGGCTCCCGCTCGCCCCTCAGTGGCGGACGCCGGTGTGCGTTTCCCGACGGACAACATACTGACGAGCGAACTCCAACACGTCCGCACATCCAACAATAATCCAGCGTAGAGTTCGTACACTCTACCGCTAGCTGGATTGTGTATGTGCGTTTCGATGTTGTTGCGTCTCGTCCTCGGGGCTGGTCTGGGTCTCGCGTCGGCTTCGCTTCTATGTGTCCGTACACTGTCCGCTATCCGCATAAGCCGTGGGCCGTCTTGCCTTGGCGCTGGCTCTATTTGGCGGTAGATACGCATCTGTGGTGACTCCATATGTCGTCGTGGTGGCTCTCTGCGTCTCTGTTGAGGCTGACCTTGCCTTCGCTGTGTAGTGTTGACTCGAGTGCTCCACGCGTCTCTGTTGCAGCTCTACTCGCATTCGCTGTGGAGTGTTATAATTCGGCTGATCCATGCGGCTTTGCTGTCTCAGCTTTTCTCTATCAGCCTCGAGTTCCTCACACACGATGGCCAAATACATCAATTGCTCTAAATCGTTGAATTGATCTGGCCTGGCGTATGTTCGCAGGTCTGGCAGGCTGTTGTTGTAGATTTTCTGCAGTTGTTTGTCCGCAGAATACTGCAGTGGCCGCATGAGCGTCTGCATTTCAACCATGTACACCTTAAATGGCTCGTTCATGGCCTGACGTCTGTGGTTAACTTGGTCCTTTAGGTTTTCAAAGTAGTCCCTCGGCAGAAAGTACTCATGAAAGCTTTGGATGAATGTTGGCCAACTCGTCCAGTGCTTGTTATTGGCTACATACCACTTCAGAGCCATTCCCTGAAGTAGTTCAGGCATGGCCCTGGGAACCAGATCCAGGTTGAGCCCATAGGTATCCGCTGACCACTCGACTTGCTCCAAGAATTCTAGCGGCTCTGTTGTGCCGTCGAAGCGAAAATTCCATTCTCGGACTTGCTTCGCTACCCTCGGGTATTCTTGGGACATAGTCGTCGCCGTGTGCTCTCGCCGTGATACCCTCTTTGATGGCTGTGGTGCGGATGTTTCCCATACTGTGTGGTGGTTGTCGCTCGCGCGCGCTGCTGCGCTGTTTGCCGGTATGCTCAAATGCGCGAAATCAATGTTCGTCGAAGGGGCCCGTTCGGGTGCAACTCACCTGCCCGAGGACGACGTGATCGTCATCTCCTCCGACGAGGAGGACACCGAGGAGCCGCAGCCCGAGCCCCCGATAAGGAAGCCGTGAGTGACCACGGCGACGGCGGGGTACAAGCAAACCCACGTCAAGGGACGGCGAATCTACACCGTCACCGTGGTGTTCGTCTGGGACGAGGATGTGGAGGTGCCACCCACTAGGCAGCTGGCCGAGGAAGAGCCCCAGAATTACCGGCCCACGCAGCAGACAATACCACGACCGGGACGCGCGGAGACGGCTCCCCCACCACCCCCACTTGGCCACTAACGGGAAACGAGCCGCCCAACCCCGTGTTTCCCCAGCCATCGACGCCCAGGCCAGGTTTTTCTCGCCAGGCCTCGCACCCCGGGCCGACACACAGGCCACCACGGCCACCGCTCCAACGGCAACAGTCGACGCCGGAGTCGGAGGAGGGCTGGAGAGAGTTACACCCGACGACGTGGCCTGCGGGAGTCAAAGAGGACATAGGGCAACACCCAGACCCAAATCGGCGTACCGCAAGGATCATCTGGAGCGGAGGCCGCCGATACCGGGTCAAAACCTCGACGAGCGGCGGACCACGAGTGTTTGAACACAGGAAGGCTGATCAAGCGGAAGGTAATTAATAAAAAAGGAAAAAAAGAACATAAAAGAATATAAAAAAAAAGAGAAAAAAGAGAAAGAACATAAAATCATATATAAAAAAAAAGAGAAAAAAAAAGAACATAAAATAATATAAAAAAGAAAGGAAAATATATGTATGAAAAAAAAAAACCCAAATATATCTACACTGACAGGGGGGGCGGGGAAACTAAATCGTGTTAAACTTATCTATCCACAGCCAAACCATCACCGCGGGATAGTGGAAGTCTTCCACA
>JAWNMK010000405.1:0-22100 GCA_035044105.1 Drosophila nr. perissopoda 5 BK-2023a
CGATAGCAAAGGGTAACTTTTCCAATGCATCCGTTTGCTTATTCGCTAGATGACCTAACAGCATGATTAATTGCTTATGTAGTTTTGTGCCTTACATTTGGCACTGAAGCCGAACAGCTTCTAGAGACAAGGCACCACCTGATAGTGCTCCACACAGGGATCGATGTTTGTATCACATCCATCCTGTACTGGCTGTGACACGATGTACCGCAATAGATCCACGAATTCGGTTATGGCGACCAACTGCATCCGGTTGCCATTAGAAAAACACATGTTGCGCAGAAAGCGGAGGCAGCGCAGCCGCAGGATGCAAAGTGGCGGGTTGCGACGTACGGCATTGAGCGGTTAGTCGTAATGACAGATCTTAGAGCCCTGCTCCCAAAAGGCCAGTCAGTCAAGCCGCACCTCTTCACTTTGGTCGCATTGCAGCATGGGCCGCTTGCCGGCACTACCGTATCAAACATGTCCAGGACACGCATCTTGCAGCAATTGATCATCACTCGCAGCGCGGCGTAATTGAGTCCGCATGAGAATTGGCGGCGGTTGCCTCCTTTTCTGTCGTCTCGTATTCGGCGACACGTACCATCAGCTGGAGCAGCGAAGGGAGTGGAAAGCAGCAGTGATGTCTGCTTGCACATTTCGAGAGAGTGTTCGGTGACCAGCATCGACAGTCGCATGGTCAAATCCAGGGTCAAATCCAAATCCAGGGCCATAGGCGTAGCAGGGCACGCACCAAAACCAAACCACTGTGCCAGTTCATCAGCATGTTGAGCTGCACGAGAAGATTGTTGATAATATCGTGCGTCTTGTGAACACCCACATACACCGCTCTCATAGACGGTGGCATTGCCCACGGTGGCATCGTCGAGGAATGTCTCGATCAGGTGGAGGACGCGTTGCATCAGATTGCAGCTAGCTGCCATGAATGTCAGCTTCAGCAGATTGCCGTGCACTTCACAGACCTGCACATGACTCTTTGTTGGTGGATGCAAGAAGCTGTATTTGCCATTTAGATTGTGCAGCTCAAAAAGCCGATCCATCCGTTTATAGAGTTCAGAAGTTCCGGGTCTTCTTGCATAGCTTTCTATTGCTTGTTTCGGATTAGTTGGCGTTTTTGATTTAGATTTTTTTGCGTCGCCATGCTTTTAGCAGTTGAAGTTGTTTGTTCAAGGTGTTCTCCCAGTCACTATCCGTGTCCATGACCGTGACCGTCTCCCCGTTATCTTCGTGCTTATGACTAGTGTCGTCCGCATATTCTTCAAATATGACTAGTACATTCAGTTCCTCTTTGGAATTCAGCAACTTAGCCAGCAGCAACGATAGCGTTGCCAGTGTATATTGCTGCACAGTTCCATGGATAAAGTCCGAACTTAGGCCATACATGATCAGATCACAAAGCACATTGGGTTGCGAGCGAAACTTCAAACAGAGATATTTACAGTCGTCCTTATCCTTGAAGAAGACCATTGGCAAATTAAGGAGTTCAATGAGATGATTTTCCGGCACGGGCAACTGCTGATCGAGCAGAATGTTCATCAGCGAGTAGTAGCCATCGATCAGCAACGTGTCGCCACAGATTCTATGCTGTATGAACTGAACGTTGTGCGGATAGCAAAGTGAGTAGAGCCAAAAGATATTGCCAGCGCACAGATCCATATAGGCTAAATGGTTTGTCATCTCGGTCTTTGGCATTTTCATAACATCGCTGAGGGCACGGACGAAGGCGTACTAGCCGAGAGTAGCACACCAGATTTGGTTCAGAACGATTAGACGGACGCAGATGCTGGCCGCAGCATCAGCTCATTAGCATTCAGCAACGTGACGAGACAACATTCGGCCAGGCCAGGTAGAAAATCATCAAAGCTCAGCAGGACGCTAGGCAACTTGTCACCGCTGCTCTTGCACCAATTGGCCATCGCCACCCATGCCAAAATGCGCACATCTCCATCAGCATGACCGCAAAGGCCCATCAGGTAGCTCAGCACCTTCAATCCAGTGCCAGACTTCCATCTGTCCGCAGGCCTGAACTTGCTGTTTGACTGCAGCTGACAGATGATCAGCAGACAATCCCTTTGCCAATGGGCTCCAGTCTGGGTGTTTGTTCTAAGCTGCTCGACAGCTGCACGAACTGCTGATAATAAGACAATAAGCTGATAAAATAATGAGGAAGAGAGAGAAAGCGAGACAAATGGAAAATTAGAACGGCCAAATCAGAAATGCTATTTGAAATAAAATAAATTAAATCTGCTCACCTGCAGTCTGGTGTCTTCAAGATTCAATGGCTGATTGCTCAGCTGCGGCAGGACCCTTAGAAGACAAAAGACATGTTGCAAATTGCGCAGCTTGAAATTGTTGCAATATTGGGCATCAAGGGCCGCATTGCCCGCAAAGTGTGTGGCACGCAAATGCTCTTGCATGGCCAGTCCGTGCATGTCTACTGTGGGCGAGACACTGTTTCTCAGCACATAGGTTACCGGCAGCGACATTGCGGATAAATCTACGTCCAGCTGGAGACTGCTCTCCTCAACAGTGATGTGCTCGTCAAAGAGCAGCAGAAATACACAGCTATTCGCCTCGGCGCACAGCTGTCGCGAGTGGTTCAGCAGGAAAATTAATCGCATCAAACAGACCAGCAGCTCGACATTGTCGTTGAATTCGCGCCGGAATCGTTCGCTGCGACAAAGCACACGGAGCACAATGCCCACGGCGGGCAGCAGTGTGTCCGTATCATCAGCAGCAGCACACAACTTAAGATCATGAATTGCCCTCAAGCAGAGCTCATAGGCGCCATCGCAGAGCTGTTGCAGCAGGCATTCACTACCCAGTTGCACGACGACGTAGCTTATCTCACGCTGTTTCGCCATCAGCTCCAACGGTGGTAGTCTCCTTTCGACCAATAGTTGACCCACAGCCAATTCATATGCGGCCTTGAGCAGTCATTTGCTTTTGCTCCAACGTATTCTCTTTAATGATCACGCCGCACAGCTGGCATAAATCATGCCGGCACTGCGGCACACACCACATGCATTCTGCTTTATCACACCCAGCAGCAATCCATTAAATATCAGACATTGCATGGTGGCCGGGCATGTGCGCGCCTAGCTGAGCAAATAATTTGATCACCTCTACAATCAGTCGTCGATGCCGGCCAGTGCTTCAGATCCGGCCGCTTTAGCTGGTCCAAGCAGACAGCTAGCAGCAGAAAGCGATGGAAATACGCAATTGTATATTAGCCTTCACATCCGATTCAATACACTTGGCATAATGGATTGTCTTGGTGCGCTTGCCAATGCGATGCTGCATCAGCTTATGAAACGTAAGCATGACACGATTAATGTGAAACAATGTCTCTGACGATTGCTGCAACTTTTGCGTGTGCAGCAAGTGGAGGTACATGTTCGGCGTCTGCAGCAGATACTCAACGGGATAGTCGCATATTTTGATTTCTATATTGATCAACTGTTGCTGCAAATGCTGATCGTTTTCCACTGTTTGCACATCCACAATGGTAACCATTGTGTCTAAGTCGTTTAGGGTGGCGCGTGACCAAGCTGTTTCATAGTCTTCAGCCTGCAGATGGAAGCCATCGACTGAAAATGCCATTTCGCTAATGCTGCTCTGTGATTCACCTGCAAAAAAAGCAATAGAGTAGAACATCTTTTTATAAGAGCAAGGGAACAACATATATTAATTTTCGTGTTACCTGAACTATTGCATACAAGCAGGCTTTATTTTATCTAGCAGTTTAATGCAATGTTCTTTCGACAGACCACGCAATATTTGTCGTACTTTAACAACTCTGTTTGGAATCGGCGGTAAGAAATCTTGCGTACAATCACATCGCAGTAGTCGGAGTACATCAGCTCGAGCAACAGGAACAGGACGCGATCGGGGGCTGTTGGTGGTGTGAAGCCAAGCCAGCGGATCAGTTGCTTTACCAGAAACACCGGCTTAAAGTTGATTGCATCTCCATGATGCAAGCAGCGCATGAGACATGTTTCAACATGTTCGAATTTCCAGTGATTCATTTCTCAAGGCTTGGGGGAGCAATTCGATCTCTTTCGCCGATGTTGACATTTTGCGACTCTTTTATCTGTTAAGATTTCACACCGTGAGCATACTTCAAACAGTTTGCTGCCCTTACTAGTTGTAGTCTCCTTATTTTACATCAATCAAAGCATTCTTTGTAATTGCCAAGCGCATTTTGAAGCGTCGTCCTCTTTTCCGCTTATAATAAAGCCAGCAATTGTTTTCGCCGCCGTTGTTTTAAACAGCGCTGTTACTTTACACAGCAATCATTATTGCGCTATGCTCATTATTGCGTTAATGTTCCGCGCACTAATTCAAACAGATACTTAAAAGCACGGTGTTGGTAAATAAGCTATGTTCAAGTACCATACTAACAACTGGTAAATTCTTTTCTGTCTCGCAGCACTTGGCGGGAGTTTAAATCATTGTGGCAATGAACCTTATCTTCATTACTTTGAAATGAGGAGTGTAATATAATATTCCTCTTCGCTCTCATTTTCTTCTTTCTGTACATACAACATACATATTTACAAGCCATAAGAGATGAATCTGATTTTGTTTTATGAAAACTATGTCTTTGAAACTTGGGCATATATAAAAACTTAGCTGAATCTTTTCATCGTCCTGCAGAACATGGCTTAATATGTGAAGAAGTACAGCGTCTGCCAACTGTTCTGTCTCGCATATGCGAATCCGGAGCCAAACTCTTAATGCTGACCAACAGCGATTACACCTACACCAATAAGATCATGACGTATTTGTTTAAATTTCCACACGGCTCGACTGTCGATGAGCCACATCGCGACTGGTAGAGCAATTTCGATGTGATTGTAGTGGATGCGAGCAAGCCGCTGTTCTTCGATGAGGGCACCGGGCTGCATCAGGTGAATACCAAGACGGGTGGCCTGAAGATTGGCAAGCAAATCGTTTCGTTGTAGCCAGGACAGGTGTATTCTGGTGGATCGTGCGATCTGTTCACCAAGTTCATCAATGCCATGGGCAAGAATATGCTCTAAGTGGGCGATCCCACCTTTGAGCACATACTTAAGTCGAAGAAGATACGCGGCTGGCGCACGTTCCTCATTGCGCCGCACTTGGTTCATGAGCTGAACGTGTGTACGGACGAGTGCCAGTTGTTCGCGGAGCTACAGAGTCTGGATATTAAGCTGGGCGATCTGTATCGTGATCTGGACCCCAGCGCCCAGTGCCAGGTGGTGCGATATGTCGACGTCTATGCTGCAACGCTGCTCAATCCATCTATTACCCGTTCACCTATAAGCTCCGCACTCCGGCCATGCTGCTGCCACACGAGTCAACGGTCGTCCACGATCAGGCCCATCAGCCGCCCTCAAGCTCAAGCTCATCGTCAGCGGCCATTAAGGATGCCAGTAGCATCATTATCGCCTCCAAGCCCAGCTCGGCACTGCGCAACGACGATAGTGTGTCCATCAGCAGCAGCAGCAACGCGGTAGTCAATGCTGCCAAGGATGTCAAAGATGCCAAGGATGCCAAGGATACCAAGGAAGCCAAGGACGCCAAAGATGGCAAGGACTGCAAGGACTTGCATCTCGCTGTGAGTTATAATAGTAAATAGATATATGAGCATTTCCAGGAGCCACACCCATTACAGTCGTACGTCATAAAAATTGAGAAAACAAAAGAAAAGTCCACTTCTTGTGCTTAATTTTGTTCAATAGCACTTTTGTTTATGGTTGAAAAACTGACACTTTATTCTTAAATACGGATTCGTGACGTAATAGCCGACATGTAACTTGTGTATAGATGGTCTGGCACAATGCTACTTTAAAGTTTGTTATAGTATTTAAATATAGTCAAGTCTATGGAACAGCAGAAGAATGAATTTAATTTTACAATTCGCATACCCTGAACGCAAAAACATGCAAAACATGCTCTGCCTTAAAGAAATACATTTAACAGCTGATCAGAACTGGATATCTCATAGCGAGCTCTCTCGACTTACCTTTTCTTTATTTTCATACTAACAATTTAGACTCACACCCACTATGAGGACTACTCGGAGTAGGAGGAGATGGTCAGTGGCGCTGAGCCGCCATTGGAACGTGAGCCAACCCCTTCTTTGCGGAGATCAACAAATTTGCAATCCTGTTTCTTTCGTCAATTTAGCAGTTCTGCTCCGTATTCCTAAACGAATGTTGCATTCTTCCTTGTCCTACAGATGCAACTAGTGAGAAACGTGCGATTTTTTTTTCGATTTTACTTATACAATTATAAAGTCTATAGACGATAAAAATACATGTACACATATATACACAACAGCTGGTTGATTCCAAAAGCCCAAAATATATAAATGTATTTTATAACAACAAAGTGAATCAAATATGGGTTTTACTACTTTTTTGCGTGCTGAGCTGATTTACTCTCTGTCCGTCCGTCAATAGCTTTGCGAACTAATCGCTCAATTTGATACTTTATATTTGCGGGAGTGAAACATTACTTCAATATTCTGGCTGCGTTGCTAACATTTATTTATCATAGTTCGATTGAAGTCTCCGTGATCTAACACTGTAAAACTTAATATATTTTATTGATTTTATTGACATGGCAACTGGGCGTTGAGAATGGTGACTGTTGGCCGAAATAACTTCGTTTTGAGATTTTGATACGAAACCATTAATTTAAGAACCCACCATTTATTAGCAGTAGTTCAAAATTTAAAATTGTAAAGCACATACATATTTGTACTTGGTTGTTTTGGTGGAAGTGGGAATTCATGGATCATGACTCAAGCGGCTCAAAGAGCTTCTCAAGCAGATCTCTCAGTTCGATAGCAAAGGGTAACTTTTCCAATGCATCCGTTTGCTTATTCGCTAGATGACCTAACAGCATGATTAATTGCTTATGTAGTTTTGTGCCTTACATTTGGCACTGAAGCCGAACAGCTTCTAGAGACAAGGCACCACCTGATAGTGCTCCACACAGGGATCGATGTTTGTATCACATCCATACTGTACTGGCTGTGACACGATGTACCGCAATAGATCCACGAATTCGGTTATGGCGACCAACTGCATCCGGTTGCCATTAGAAAAACACATGTTGCGCAGAAAGCGGAGGCAGCGCAGCCGCAGGATGCAAAGTGGCGGGTTGCGACGTACGGCATTGAGCGGTTAGTCGTAATGACAGATCTTAGAGCCCTGCTCCCAAAAGGCCAGTCAGTCAAGCCGCACCTCTTCATTTTGGTCGCATTGCAGCATGGGCCGCTTGCCGGCACTACCGTATCAAACATGTCCAGGACACGCATCTTGCAGCAATTGATCATCACTCGCAGCGCGGCGTCAATAATTGAGTCCGCATGAGAATTGGCGGCGGTTGCCTCCTTTTCTGTCGTCTCGTATTCGGCGACGCGTACCATCAGCTGGAGCAGCGAAGGGAGTGGAAAGCAGCAGTGATGTCTGCTTGCACATTTCGAGAGAGTGTTCGGTGACCAGCATCGACAGTCGCATGGTCAAATCCAGGGTCAAATCCAAATCCAGGGCCATAGGCGTAGCAGGGCACGCACCAAAACCAAACCACTGTGCCAGTTCATCAGCATGTTGAGCTGCACGAGAAGATTGTTGATAATATCGTGCGTCTTGTGAACACCCACATACACCGCTCTCATAGACGGTGGCATTGCCCACGGTGGCATCGTCGAGGAATGTCTCGATCAGGTGGAGAACGCGTTGCATCAGATTGCAGCTAGCTGCCATGAATGTCAGCTTCAGCAGATTGCCGTGCACTTCACAGACCTGCACATGACTCTTTGTTGGTGGATGCAAGAAGCTGTATTTGCCATTTAGATTGTGCAGCTCAAAAAGCCGATCCATCCGTTTATAGAGTTCAGAAGTTCCGGGTCTTCTTGCATAGCTTTCTATTGCTTGTTTCGGATTAGTTGGCGTTTTTGATTTAGATTTTTTTGCGTCGCCATGCTTTTAGCAGTTGAAGTTGTTTGTTCAAGGTGTTCTCCCAGTCACTGTCCGTGTCCGTGTCCATGACCGTGACCGTCTCCCCGTTATCTTCGTGCTTATGACTAGTGTCGTCCGCATATTCTTCAAATATGACTAGTACATTCAGTTCCTCTTTGGAATTCAGCAACTTAGCCAGCAGCAACGATAGCGTTGCCAGTGTATATTGCTGCACAGTTCCATGGATAAAGTCCGAACTTAGGCCATACATGATCAGATCACAAAGCACATTGGGTTGCGAGCGAAACTTCAAACAGAGATATTTACAGTCGTCCTTATCCTTGAAGAAGACCATTGGCAAATTAAGGAGTTCAATGAGATGATTTTCCGGCACGGGCAACTGCTGATCGAGCAGAATGTTCATCAGCGAGTAGTAGCCATCGATCAGCAACGTGTCGCCACAGATTCTATGCTGTATGAACTGAACGTTGTGCGGATAGCAAAGTGAGTAGAGCCAAAAGATATTGCCAGCGCACAGATCCATATAGGCTAAATGGTTTGTCATCTCGGTCTTTGGCATTTTCATAACATCGCTGAGGGCACGGACGAAGGCGTACTAGCCGAGAGTAGCACACCAGATTTGGTTCAGAACGATTAGACGGACGCAGATGCTGGCCGCAGCATCAGCTCATTAGCATTCAGCAACGTGACGAGACAACATTCGGCCAGGCCAGGTAGAAAATCATCAAAGCTCAGCAGGACGCTAGGCAACTTGTCACCGCTGCTCTTGCACCAATTGGCCATCGCCATCCATGCCAAAATGCGCACATCTCCATCAGCATGACCGCAAAGGCCCATCAGGTAGCTCAGCACCTTCAATCCAGTGCCAGACTTCCATCTGTCCGCAGGCCTGAACTTGCTGTTTGACTGCAGCTGACAGATGATCAGCAGACAATCCCTTTGCCAATGGGCTCCAGTCTGGGTGTTTGTTCTAAGCTGCTCGACAGCTGCACGAACTGCTGATAATAAGACAATAAGCTGATAAAATAATGAGGAAGAGAGAGAAAGCGAGACAAATGGAAAATTAGAACGGCCAAATCAGAAATGCTATTTGAAATAAAATAAATTAAATCTGCTCACCTGCAGTCTGGTGTCTTCAAGATTCAATGGCTGATTGCTCAGCTGCGGCAGGACCCTTAGAAGACAAAAGACATGTTGCAAATTGCGCAGCTTGAAATTGTTGCAATATTGGGCATCAAGGGCCGCATTGCCCGCAAAGTGTGTGGCACGCAAATGCTCTTGCATGGCCAGTCCGTGCATGTCTACTGTGGGCGAGACACTGTTTCTCAGCACATAGGTTACCGGCAGCGACATTGCGGATAAATCTACGTCCAGCTGGAGACTGCTCTCCTCAACAGTGATGTGCTCGTCAAAGAGCAGCAGAAATACACAGCTATTCGCCTCGGCGCACAGCTGTCGCGAGTGGTTCAGCAGGAAAATTAATCGCATCAAACAGACCAGCAGCTCGACATTGTCGTTGAATTCGCGCCGGAATCGTTCGCTGCGACAAAGCACACGGAGCACAATGCCCACGGCGGGCAGCAGTGTGTCCGTATCATCAGCAGCAGCACACAACTTAAGATCATGAATTGCCCTCAAGCAGAGCTCATAGGCGCCATCGCAGAGCTGTTGCAGCAGGCATTCACTACCCAGTTGCACGACGACGTAGCTTATCTCACGCTGTTTCGCCATCAGCTCCAACGGTGGTAGTCTCCTTTCGACCAATAGTTGACCCACAGCCAATTCATATGCGGCCTTGAGCAGTCATTTGCTTTTGCTCCAACGTATTCTCTTTAATGATCACGCCGCACAGCTGGCATAAATCATGCCGGCACTGCGGCACACACCACATGCATTCTGCTTTATCACACCCAGCAGCAATCCATTAAATATCAGACATTGCATGGTGACCGGGCATGTGCGCGCCTAGCTGAGCAAATAATTTGATCACCTCTACAATCAGTTCGATCGAGTGCTTCAGATCCGGCCGCTTTAGCTGGTCCAAGCAGACAGCTAGCAGCAGAAAGCGATGGAAATACGCAATTGTATATTAGCCTTCACATCCGATTCAATACACTTGGCATAATGGATTGTCTTGGTGCGCTTGCCAATGCGATGCTGCATCAGCTTATGAAACGTAAGCATGACACGATTAATGTGAAACAATGTCTCTGACGATTGCTGCAACTTTTGCGTGTGCAGCAAGTGGAGGTACATGTTCGGCGTCTGCAGCAGATACTCAACGGGATAGTCGCATATTTTGATTTCTATATTGATCAACTGTTGCTGCAAATGCTGATCGTTTTCCACTGTTTGCACATCCACAATGGTAACCATTGTGTCTAAGTCGTTTAGGGTGGCGCGTGACCAAGCTGTTTCATAGTCTTCAGCCTGCAGATGGAAGCCATCGACTGAAAATGCCATTTCGCTAATGCTGCTCTGTGATTCACCTGCAAAAAAAGCAATAGAGTAGAACATCTTTTTATAAGAGCAAGGGAACAACATATATTAATTTTCGTGTTACCTGAACTATTGCATACAAGCAGGCTTTATTTTATCTAGCAGTTTAATGCAATGTTCTTTCGACAGACCACGCAATATTTGTCGTACTTCTAACAACTCTGTTTGGAATCGGCGGTAAGGAATCTTGCGTACAATCACATCGCAGTAGTCGGAGTACATCAGCTCGAGCAACAGGAACAGGACGCGATCGGGGGCTGTTGGTGGTGTGAAGCCAAGCCAGCGGATCAGTTGCTTTACCAGAAACACCGGCTTAAAGTTGATTGCATCTCCATGATGCAAGCAGCGCATGAGACATGTTTCAACATGTTCGAATTTCCAGTGATTCATTTCTCAAGGCTTGGGGGAGCAATTCGATCTCTTTCGCCGATGTTGACATTTTGCGACTCTTTTATCTGTTAAGATTTCACACCGTGAGCATACTTCAAACAGTTTGCTGCCCTTACTAGTTGTAGTCTCCTTATTTTACATCAATCAAAGCATTCTTTGTAATTGCCAAGCGCATTTTGAAGCGTCGTCCTCTTTTCCGCTTATAATAAAGCCAGCAATTGTTTTCGCCGCCGTTGTTTTAAACAGCGCTGTTACTTTACACAGCAATCATTATTGCGCTATGCTCATTATTGCGTTAATGTTCCGCGCACTAATTCAAACAGATACTTAAAAGCACGGTGTTGGTAAATGAGCTATGTTCAAGTACCATACTAACAACTGGTAAATTCTTTTCTGTCTCGCAGCACTTGGCGGGAGTTTAAATCATTGTGGCAATGAACCTTATCTTCATTACTTTGAAATGAGGAGTGTAATATAATATTCCTCTTCGCTCTCATTTTCTTCTTTCTGTACATACAACATACATATTTACAAGCCATAAGAGATGAATCTGATTTTGTTTTATGAAAACTATGTCTTTGAAACTTGGGCATATATAAAAACTTAGCTGAATCTTTTCATCGTCCTGCAGAACATGGCTTAATATGTGAAGAAGTACAGCGTCTGCCAACTGTTCTGTCTCGCATATGCGAATCCGGAGCCAAACTCTTAATGCTGACCAACAGCGATTACACCTACACCAATAAGATCATGACGTATTTGTTTAAATTTCCACACGGCTCGACTGTCGATGAGCCACATCGCGACTGGTAGAGCAATTTCGATGTGATTGTAGTGGATGCGAGCAAGCCGCTGTTCTTCGATGAGGGCACCGGGCTGCATCAGGTGAATACCAAGACGGGTGGCCTGAAGATTGGCAAGCAAATCGTTTCGTTGTAGCCAGGACAGGTGTATTCTGGTGGATCGTGCGATCTGTTCACCAAGTTCATCAATGCCATGGGCAAGAATATGCTCTAAGTGGGCGATCCCACCTTTGAGCACATACTTAAGTCGAAGAAGATACGCGGCTGGCGCACGTTCCTCATTGCGCCGCACTTGGTTCATGAGCTGAACGTGTGTACGGACGAGTGCCAGTTGTTCGCGGAGCTACAGAGTCTGCCGATATTCACAGCTCGGGCGATCTGTATCGTGACTCATGGACCTTCCAGTCGCCCAGTGCCAGGTGGTGCGATATGTCGACGTCTATGCTGCAACGCTGCTCAATCCATCTATTACCCGTTCACCTATAAGCTCCGCACTCCGGCCATGCTGCTGCCACACGAGTCAACGGTCGTCCACGATCAGGCCCATCAGCCGCCCTCAAGCTCAAGCTCATCGTCAGCGGCCATTAAGGATGCCAGTAGCATCATTATCGCCTCCAAGCCCAGCTCGGCACTGCGCAACGACGATAGTGTGTCCATCAGCAGCAGCAGCAACGCGGTAGTCAATGCTGCCAAGGATGTCAAAGATGCCAAGGATGCCAAGGATACCAAGGAAGCCAAGGACGCCAAAGATGGCAAGGACTGCAAGGACTTGCATCTCGCTGTGAGTTATAATAGTAAATAGATATATGAGCATTTCCAGGAGCCACACCCATTACAGTCGTACGTCATAAAAATTGAGAAAACAAAAGAAAAGTCCACTTCTTGTGCTTAATTTTGTTCAATAGCACTTTTGTTTATGGTTGAAAAACTGACACTTTATTCTTAAATACGGATTCGTGACGTAATAGCCGACATGTAACTTGTGTATAGATGGTCTGGCACAATGCTACTTTAAAGTTTGTTATAGTATTTAAATATAGTCAAGTCTATGGAACAACAGAAGAATGAATTTAATTTTACAATTCGCATACCCTGAACGCAAAAACATGCAAAACATGCTCTGCCTTAAAGAAATACATTTAACAGCTGATCAGAACTGGATATCTCATAGCGAGCTCTCTCGACTTACCTTTTCTTTATTTTCATACTAACAATTTAGACTCACACCCACTATGAGGACTACTCGGAGTAGGAGGAGATGGTCAGTGGCGCTGAGCCGCCATTGGAACGTGAGCCAACCCCTTCTTTGCGGAGATCAACAAATTTGCAATCCTGTTTCTTTCGTCAATTTAGCAGTTCTGCTCCGTATTCCTAAACGAATGTTGCATTCTTCCTTGTCCTACAGATGCAACTAGTGAGAAACGTGCGATTTTTTTTTCGATTTTACTTATACAATTATAAAGTCTATAGACGATAAAAATACATGTACACATATATACACAACAGCTGGTTGATTCCAAAAGCCCAAAATATATAAATGTATTTTATAACAACAAAGTGAATCAAATATGGGTTTTACTACTTTTTTGCGTGCTGAGCTGATTTACTCTCTGTCCGTCCGTCAATAGCTTTGCGAACTAATCGCTCAATTTGATACTTTATATTTGCGGGAGTGAAACATTACTTCAATATTCTGGCTGCGTTGCTAACATTTATTTATCATAGTTCGATTGAAGTCTCCGTGATCTAACACTGTAAAACTTAATATATTTTATTGATTTTATTGACATGGCAACTGGGCGTTGAGAATGGTGACTGTTGGCCGAAATAACTTCGTTTTGAGATTTTGATACGAAACCATTAATTTAAGAACCCACCATTTATTAGCAGTAGTTCAAAATTTAAAATTGTAAAGCACATACATATTTGTACTTGGTTGTTTTGGTGGAAGTGGGAATTCATGGATCATGACTCAAGCGGCTCAAAGAGCTTCTCAAGCAGATCTCTCAGTTCGATAGCAAAGGGTAACTTTTCCAATGCATCCGTTTGCTTATTCGCTAGATGACCTAACAGCATGATTAATTGCTTATGTAGTTTTGTGCCTTACATTTGGCACTGAAGCCGAACAGCTTCTAGAGACAAGGCACCACCTGATAGTGCTCCACACAGGGATCGATGTTTGTATCACATCCATACTGTACTGGCTGTGACACGATGTACCGCAATAGATCCACGAATTCGGTTATGGCGACCAACTGCATCCGGTTGCCATTAGAAAAACACATGTTGCGCAGAAAGCGGAGGCAGCGCAGCCGCAGGATGCAAAGTGGCGGGTTGCGACGTACGGCATTGAGCGGTTAGTCGTAATGACAGATCTTAGAGCCCTGCTCCCAAAAGGCCAGTCAGTCAAGCCGCACCTCTTCATTTTGATCGCATTGCAGCATGGGCCGCTTGCCGGCACTACCGTATCAAACATGTCCAGGACACGCATCTTGCAGCAATTGATCATCACTCGCAGCGCGGCGTCAATAATTGAGTCCGCATGAGAATTGGCGGCGGTTGCCTCCTTTTCTGTCGTCTCGTATTCGGCGACGCGTACCATCAGCTGGAGCAGCGAAGGGAGTGGAAAGCAGCAGTGATGTCTGCTTGCACATTTCGAGAGAGTGTTCGGTGACCAGCATCGACAGTCGCATGGTCAAATCCAGGGTCAAATCCAAATCCAGGGCCATAGGCGTAGCAGGGCACGCACCAAAACCAAACCACTGTGCCAGTTCATCAGCATGTTGAGCTGCACGAGAAGATTGTTGATAATATCGTGCGTCTTGTGAACACCCACATACACCGCTCTCATAGACGGTGGCATTGCCCACGGTGGCATCGTCGAGGAATGTCTCGATCAGGTGGAGAACGCGTTGCATCAGATTGCAGCTAGCTGCCATGAATGTCAGCTTCAGCAGATTGCCGTGCACTTCACAGACCTGCACATGACTCTTTGTTGGTGGATGCAAGAAGCTGTATTTGCCATTTAGATTGTGCAGCTCAAAAAGCCGATCCATCCGTTTATAGAGTTCAGAAGTTCCGGGTCTTCTTGCATAGCTTTCTATTGCTTGTTTCGGATTAGTTGGCGTTTTTGATTTAGATTTTTTTGCGTCGCCATGCTTTTAGCAGTTGAAGTTGTTTGTTCAAGGTGTTCTCCCAGTCACTGTCCGTGTCCGTGTCCATGACCGTGACCGTCTCCCCGTTATCTTCGTGCTTATGACTAGTGTCGTCCGCATATTCTTCAAATATGACTAGTACATTCAGTTCCTCTTTGGAATTCAGCAACTTAGCCAGCAGCAACGATAGCGTTGCCAGTGTATATTGCTGCACAGTTCCATGGATAAAGTCCGAACTTAGGCCATACATGATCAGATCACAAAGCACATTGGGTTGCGAGCGAAACTTCAAACAGAGATATTTACAGTCGTCCTTATCCTTGAAGAAGACCATTGGCAAATTAAGGAGTTCAATGAGATGATTTTCCGGCACGGGCAACTGCTGATCGAGCAGAATGTTCATCAGCGAGTAGTAGCCATCGATCAGCAACGTGTCGCCACAGATTCTATGCTGTATGAACTGAACGTTGTGCGGATAGCAAAGTGAGTAGAGCCAAAAGATATTGCCAGCGCACAGATCCATATAGGCTAAATGGTTTGTCATCTCGGTCTTTGGCATTTTCATAACATCGCTGAGGGCACGGACGAAGGCGTACTAGCCGAGAGTAGCACACCAGATTTGGTTCCAGCTCATTAGCATTCAGCAACGTGACGAGACAACATTCGGCCAGGCCAGGTAGAAAATCATCAAAGCTCAGCAGGACGCTAGGCAACTTGTCACCGCTGCTCTTGCACCAATTGGCCATCGCCATCCATGCCAAAATGCGCACATCTCCATCAGCATGACCGCAAAGGCCCATCAGGCCCATCAGCAGAAAGCGCTGGAAATACGCAATTGTATATTAGCCTTCACATCCGATTCAATACACTTGGCATAATGGATTGTCCTGGTGCGCTTGCCAATGCGATGCTGCATCAGCTTATGAAACGTAAGCATGGCACGATTAATGTGAAACAATGTTTCTGACGATTGCTGCAACTTTTGCGTGTGCAGCAAGTGGAGGTACATGTTCGGCGTCTGCAGCAGATACTCAACGGGATAGTCGCATATTTTGATTTGTATATTGATCAACTGTTGCTGCAAATGCTGATCGTTTTCCACTGTGTGCACATCCACAATGGTAACCATTGTGTCTAAGTCGTTTAGGGTGGCGCGTGACTAAGCTGTTTCATAGTCTTCAGCCTGCATATGGAAGCCATCGACTCCCATTTCGCTAATGCTTCTCTGTGATTCACCTGCAAAAATAGCAATGGAGTTGAACATCTTCCTATCAGAGCAAGATAACAACTTATTTTGATTTTTGTGTTACCTGAATTATTGTACACAATATCAAGCAGGCTCTCTATTTTATCCAGCAGTTTAATGCAATGTTCTTTCAACAGACCACGCAATATTTGTCGTATTTTTAACAACTCTGTTTGGAATCGCCGGTAAGGAATCTTGCGGACAATCACATCGCAATAGTCAGAGCGCATCAGCTCGAGCAACAGGGCCAGGACGCGATGGGGGGCTTTTGGTGGTGTGAAGCCAAACCAGCGGATCAGTTGCTTTACCAGAAACACCGGCCTAAAGTTGATTGCATCTCCATGATGCAAGCAGCGCATGAGACATGTTTCAACATGTTCGAATGTGCGCATGCGAATTTCCAGTGATTCATTTGTCAAGGCTTGGGGGAGCAATTCGTTCTCTTTCGCCGATGTTGACATCTTGCGACTCTTTTATCTGTTAAGATTTCACACCGTGAGCATGATTCAAACAGTTTGCTGTACTTACTAGTTGTAGTCTCCTTATTTTACATCAATCAAAGCATTCTTTGCAATTGCCAAGCGCATTTTGAAGCGTCGTCGACTTTTCCGCTTATAATAAAGCCAGCAATTGTTTTCGCCGCCGTTGTTTTAAACAGCGCTGTTACTTTCATAGCAATCATTATTGCGCCCTGCTCTTTATTGCGTTAATGTTCAAACAGATACTTAAAAGCACGGTGTTAGTAAATGAGCTATGTTGAGGTCTCATGCTTAACAGCTGGTAAATTCTTTTCTGTCTGCCAGGCAAAGAACCGTATCTTCATTAAATCGGATTTCATATTTTATTTACTTTCGCAAGAATAATATATATCAAAATTGTTTTTAAAAGCGCAACCAAATAATACAGAAATGATCGGCAATTGCTTTGAGGACGACAGTCGAAGCGAAAATTCTTTCGCTTCAGCAACTGACTTGGAAAGGAAACCCATAAGAAGTTAGCCCCTTTTGCCCCATGTATTGTCGTCGCTGGACCAAAAACTCAAGCGCATAATAGTTATTCAGCAAACGGACCAAGCCTTTCATAGTGCTCTGAGCGACATAAGCGACCAGACGATCATTTCGGTGCTGGTCGAGCCCTTCTTTTATGAGCGGCATTGCAATGCATCTGCCATTGTTGTTGTTACGGCAAATAACACCTATGTACAGTGTCTCACGCTTCAAGTTGGCCATCGTCAAAGAAAAAAAGTAATTGCCTGCCATAAACTAATCATTCATTATTTTTCAGAAATTCCAAAGACCGATGGTAGGTATATATATTAACCACCAAAATTAATATATGACCCCAATAAATTGGGGTTTCCCCACCTGCTAGATAGGATTATAAAAATGTAGCATACTTCCAGGCATAGTTTTCATTTGGATCAGTCTAAATAAAATAATATATTTGGCGTATAAAACATAAATAAGGATGTTAATACTTAGTATTATATCCTTTAGCGTTAATAACTTCGTTTAACCTATTATTCATGGATGATACCAGCTTCCTGGTAGCTTCTGGGCTGATTCTGCTCCACTCATCCTGCAGAGCATTTTTGAGGTCTTCTTTGCTGGATATGCTGTGCTTCCGGATGTTATTTTCCAGCACAGCCCACAAATTCTCAATGACATTTAAATCTTGAGACTGGGCCAGTGGAATTATCATGTGGGGGCAGTTCCTGATGAGCCAGGACTGCACTATCTTAGCCTTATGCTTGGGATCGTTGTTCTGGTTGAACCGGAAAGTACGTCGGATTCCTACCTTCTCGGCACTTTGGAGTAAATTTTCCTTTAGTATGTTGAGGTACACATTCTTGTCCATTGTTGTTTCAAAAATCACAAAATTCCCGAATCCGGCTGACGAGATACATACCCATGCCATGTCACTTCCTCCACCATGCTTGACTGTTGCCTTTACGTGATTGGGATTCAGGTCAGTATTGGACTGTCGCCGCTCACAATTCCGTCCGTCCGAGTCAAAAATGGTGAATTTGGACTCATCTGCAAATATGACTGTGTTCCAGAACTCCAAATCCTTGTCCAAGTGGTTTTTGGCGAACGTCATCCAAGTCCCTTTATTTTTCACGCTTTTAAAGGGCTTCTTCCGTGGTACTCGGGCATTAAAGTCATGTTTGCGCAGAAACTTGCACACAGTTTTCACACTGCACTTTTTCCCCATTTCATCCTGCACCTGTTGAGTCAGTTTTGGAGCCGATAGCTTGGGATTTCCCCTTATTTTCCTGATGATCCTTCGCTCCTCCTCTTCGGTGAAAATCTTGTTTGGTGCCATTCTGCCCTTGCCCTCAATCCGATTTGCGTCGACGAAGCGCCGAATGATGTTATACACAGTTGAGTTGCTCAGATTCACCATTTCAGTTATTTGGCGATATGAATATCCGATTTTGAAGTGTTCCAGGATGAGTTTCCGTTGTGCAATGGTAGTCTGTGTGTCCATAGTCCTTGTTGGCTTATTGCAGCCAAGATGCAGGATAAAACTAAACTGACTACGAAGGATTGGTCTATTTATACCGAAAATACTCAACTTTAGGTAAAAAATCCGCGTTTTATGGCACCCAGGTGTCCACAATGTACCTGGTCGAAATAAAATTTTCCCTAAAAATAGGCAACTTTTTTACATAATCCTACCTGGCAGGTGGGAAAACCCCTATTTATTGGGGTCATATATTAATTTTGGTGGTTAATATATATACCTACCATCGGTCTTTGGAATTTCTGAAAAATAATGAATGATTAGTTTATGGCAGGCAATTACTTTTTTTCTTTGACGATGGTCAACTTGAAGTGTGAGCCACTGTATTTGATCTAAAAGCTCTGGGTGTGATTTTTGGAGAGCTGGCCAAGTTGCTGGAGGCGGAGTGTCCTCGAAAGATAATGCATTACAGCCATCGGATATGCGATTTGCTGTTGCATCAGCATAAGCTAAGAATCAATGGAATTTCCGATACTTTTGTGGCTTAGTGCGGGGCTCGACAGGATCGAGGTCATTGCACGTTGCCATGTCGCTTAACTTTAACCTGCACCCGTCCGAGCTGACCTGTGATGAGATTAAAAGTGTCAACGAATCGCTGCGCAACTTTACCGCACGCCCCTTGCCCATGGGTCAGCTGCAGTACCTGGGCAAGATTGCCATATTACAGCTTGAATTGCATGACAAGCTAATCTATGAAAATATTTGTAGCGATTTGCAACAGATGACTGTGAAATTCAGTAGCGAGTTTAACAAGCAAAGCCAATCCGATGAAGTGGCCATGAAAATGGGTCCCACTAGCAAAGCTGGCTTCGACTGCATCGATTAACTAGTCACCATTTCTTAGAATGAAAACATTCTCTACATCATTATGCATCAACTTATGCACATTATGTACATTGCCTTTGCTCGAAAAAATAAAAATTAAGGTGAACCTTAAGAATAATTAATATTCATGATCTGTATTTTTCACAACGAAGAATAACAAGTAAGAGAAGCTTTCTTCGGCATGATAACTAAATTTCATTCTATTTATTATTTTAGTGTGGAGTTGAAGATCAATTTTATACCCTTGTAAAGGTTATTAAAATTTTGTTTTCAAGTTTGCAACCCATTGAAGGAGACGTCTTCAGTCCTAAAAACTGTTTAATCAAACAAAAAAGTTCAATTCCGCTATATATAACATTTCGTTCAAAACGTTCACAAACATAATTTTTCCAACTCTAAACTAAAATTTAGATGTCAGCAGACGAATTCCGGTCTGCAAGGGTATGTAATCTTCGGAGTGCCTGAATTAACCGTTCTTTTCTTGTTTTATACTTTTTGTGCTTTTGGTGAAATAAGTTTAGATTTTGACTGCAACACTACACTAAGCAAACAAAAAACTGTTTGAAAAAAAAGCAAATCAATATGTTGCATCGAATTTAACAGCTTCATCTTATTACCACAAATGGAGGCGCTCAATTGGAGGCGCCAAATAATAAAGCTAAATTATATTTTTGTTATGATATTTATTCAAAAGAAAAAAAAAAAAAATTGTTAAAACTGGGCAGCAGACACACAAATGTGTGAAGCATTGGTTAAATTTTGTAAAGCTTGACAATCTCCTTCCCATCGCATTGAACGTCGTTGTAGATGTGCTCGTTCTGTAAATGGCTCTTCACCTCAGCGACCAGATCGTTGGCATTGTCCTACAAGATGCAGAGAGAGATAGAGAGGATTAGACGAGCACTTCAATGCGATATGAATAGAATGGATTGGGAACACTTGCATACAAGAGTACATTCTGCTCTCCCTTCTGGTACTCGCCAAAGAGCGCAAAGACATCGACGAATTTGCCGTGGGCGCTAAATCTGCCCGAGATCAGAGCGGGCAGCGGAGTGCAGTGCATCGCGATTGAGAATGGGTGTGGCAACGGCAACCAGCACCTCTTCGGGCTTCAGCTGCTCGAAGACCAACGGCAGCAACTTCTGCGCATGCGCCTGGGCATAGCTTGCCGCGATTAGCATATCGGCCTTGCTGTTGGCCAGGGCCTGAATGCAAATCGCGGATTGGATGCATGCTAGCTCGGAGCGCCTGACACTTGAAAAACTCCGTATCCCGCTGAACGCAGAGGCGCAGCTTGCGTATGGCGCTGCCATCGCGCTCAATCACAACCTTGTAGCTGGCACGCTCCAGATACACCTTGGCATCGATGGCCTCCGGCTTGCTGTGTCCGGTGATTGGGCGACTGGTAGCATCCTCGCACATATACTCAAAATCATCGGCCTTACCTTTGGCGGTGGAGGGCGCATCTGCTCTGCCGGTCAATTTGCCGGAAACCTATTTGCTGGCCTGTCCAACCGATTGATTTAAAAACAGCCATGAATTCGATCGATGAGTTCGGAATTCTTAAAAATATGTTGAGCAGTTGTGGGCATAGCCAAAGTTTCACATAGTCGAAACTATAATTCTGTTGTTTGCCTATTACTTTGTTTCCACCTACTTTCTCTCTCTCTCCCTCTCTGTCTACCTCTCTCTCTCCCTCTTTATCGCTCTCTCGTTCTTCATCTGATCTCTGTCTGTATATATTTGTATACTCAACAGCCTTGAACGCGACATCAAAGCTGGTGATTTTTTATTAGCCTAAAAGTTGATTTTCCAAGAAGTGCGACGCGCCGTCGATTGGGTGCATTCCGATGGCTATTTAAAGCGTCGTACCACACAGGTAAGTCACACCCTTTAATTAACCTTTTTGATTACCTCTATGAACTTCAAATCAACACAATACTATAGACGCTTATTAATTCCACTCTGTCAACAAAATATGTATCAATCATTAATGTATTTTCTGAATAGACACAACATGAGTCATTAAAACTTTGTTCCTCATAGATACATTTCTTTGGTTTCGGTTCACACATGTCACAAACTTTGTATGAGAACGTTTTACGACAATTAAAATTTGTTGTGCGAAAACTTTTTGGTTAAACAAAAAAAAAAAACGACTTAACAAATTACTGACATTTCTGATATTTGTTTTACATTCAGATTGTATATGTACAACATAAAGATGTACACTCGTTTGCCTTTATTTTGATCACACTCCACTCAAAGTGTAAAAGAAATTGAGCAGTTTGTTTCTTAACTGAAATGAGGAGTGTAATATAATAGTCCTCTTCGCTCTCATTTTCATCTTTCGCTGTATACAACATACATTTTTATAAGCCATAAGAGATGAATCTGTGTTTTTTTTGTATATAAAAACTATGTCATTGAAACTTGGACATATATAAAAACTTGGCTGAATCTTTTCATGTGGTGTCCTGCAGAACATGGCGTACTATGTGAGGAAGGACAAGCGTCTGTCAACTGTCCTGTCGCGCATATGCGAATCCGCAGCCAAGCTCTTCATGCTGATACGCCAAGCCAGACCTTCTTCTCCAGCCAGGTGTTCGCGATATGTCATCATCAGCAGCAGCAGCAACGCGATTAATTTTGTCCAGCGGCAGTCAATGCTGCAAAGGAT
>JAWNMK010000410.1:0-41507 GCA_035044105.1 Drosophila nr. perissopoda 5 BK-2023a
GTAATGTAATTTTTACGATATCTATCATACGCCACGTTGACGCTATGCCACAAAGCCGCTACGGTAGCCAACAGTGAATTAATTAAGGAATATGCGAATTGTAATACGACCACCAGACGCAATAGACGCATAAAATTTATTGCTTTTTCTTTGGCTTTGGCTTTGGCGATAAGCATTAAAACTGTAACTCTGACTAAGGCTGCATCTGGAGGGTCCTCGTCAGCCTCAGTACCCCACTCAAATGAATGAATGATAAGGCGTCGCATAGCTTGGCACTGACCTTGGCAAAGGTATGGCACAATAATGAGTTAATGATGAACTGGCAACGTCATCGGCACGAATCCATTTGCCAATAGATGAGTATAGGAAATAATATTGCGCATACGTCATGAAAGACTCATTGAAAATGTGAAAATTCTTCAACTAAATAAATAACGATATCGTGTTAATAAAGAATGTACATACACATATAGGAAATACAGAGTAAAGTGTGTGTGTGTGTGTGTGTGGTTGTTTTTTTCAAATACCCTCTAATTTGTAGCACTTTATGTGAGGGCAGCTCAAGAAATCTTTAATAAATTTCATTTGTAAGATTTTTCAAACATTTTCGAATTTAAAACAAAAAAAAAATATAATAATAATAAAGCATATATATAAGAATATTTCATATCAATATTCTTATTTGTGTGATTTTTTACAGCAGGGTATAATCTAGTCCATAATTATTGATTAATCACTGTCCATATATGAACATTGAGAGCAGTACAATTTTGATTTATTGCCGGATTGAGTTTTGGCTGTATAAGTACAGGAATGTATATTATATTTAATGTTTTTAGATATAAGCGAACTGTTTATTATTTAAGCAATTGAAATGTTTTCAAAATACTAGATAACTAGTTGCAGATGGATAAAGACTGCGACGGAACTGAAGAGTCTCCAGAAACACAACGGAAAATATACACTTATCAATGTGAATATAAATGGAAAACAACACGTTGCAAGAATGAACATTCTTCATTCATTATTTTTTAAATGTTTTTTATCTAAGTTGGACAAATATTTTGTGTTCTTATTAATTACATTTAATGTATGTAAAAATTGCTAGGCTTATTTAACTTGGTAAACAATAGTTCAAGTCAGAGAGCACTACCCCATTCCCCTCGGATCACTCAAATGCAGTTCATTAATAAGTTTCTAATATTTGTATTTAAATATTTATAATTTTTAAAACTTTACATATTCATTTTTAATACTCGTTTGAAAGGGTATTCCAATTTAAGTACATTCAAAAAAAACTTGATCTTTTGTGTAATACTTGTTGTCATTAGGATTTTAAGTGTACTTAGAGTCGATAATGACCCAATTAGGAGCAGTTTATGTGATAAGTTATTGTGTCTACAAAATACTTACACTTAAAATAAAATGACGTGTGTTACGATGCCCTAGAATGCCTTTTATGTCTGAATGACGAATTGTAAGTTTTTTATTTACAAAATAATTTGTTGAACTTGAATTTATGGGTTTGTCATTGTTTTGGAATGGTCAAATAAGATAAGTTGAAAATAATTATTATTATATTATAATATATATATATATATATATATCATAGATCTAGTATGTTACTGTGTTTTGAATTCCCGAGCTACTTGCCAATCTAACGGATTATTTTTCAAGCCCCTTGCTAATTAGAGGTGTAACAAAGATACACTCAGACAAAAAACATACTGACGCTTACAAAATCAAAGTAGATTTCTAAAATGCTACGATTTGTCTTTCTTTCTTAATTTCAGTACACATTCATCTTAAATTTAGAAAAAATGTATCTGTCTTCATTTTTACCTAATATTTCACGTAAACAAACATTTTACATAATAATTTAATTTGATCTAAAGATTTGATTACTATTTCATTACTATTTTCTAAAGAAAACACTTTTCTAAAAATAGAAACTTGCATTTCTGCATTTCAGAAATATATTTCTAAAAAGTAGAAATTTAAGAAAATTATATTTAATTTTTACATATAGAAAATATGGCTAATAACAAGAAAAACTTTTTAGTTTACAGTCCGATTTTCGTTTTAGGGAGATTTGCTAAAATGCAGATCGATTTTTTTTCTGAGTGTATACAAATATTCAAGCTTACTTTGGCAATTTATGTCTGATCACAAAAAAAAAGCATTCTCAGCGAAATCTTACCTGATCAGCTGCCTCGCCCTGAAGTTCGCCGATTGAGGGCCGTTTCAAGTTGCGCATTGATATGCGATAGTTGTCCAGGCGCGGAAGTGTTTCCCTGCAAAACAAATACAGAAGCCGATTAGTCAATTAGTCATGGAGTGCTGAGGACTGTGGCAAGTTCTTAATATTTCCATACTGATGAAACGGCAGTACAATTCTCATCGCTTCGGTCAGCATGACTGTGCCCAGCAGCATGCAAAGCACAAATATTCACTAAAAGATATCCACACACAAAACACACTCGATACAGATTCAATAAAAAGAGCAGAAGAAGAACAACTATAATAAAAGCACGCAGAAATGGGGAAGTCACATGGTCAAGGTGGTGCCCAAGGGGAAGATGCCAAGATGCTGAAATGTGAATGGGAAAACATCGCTTTTGCCTCAATAACCGTTTTCATGTTTTTATTGAAGAGGGCTGGCTGGCTGGTTCGGCTCTATCTCATTTTATTTTTGTTCTAATCATGTTTATTTACTTATTGAAAACGAAAGCAGCAAAAGCAATTCCATTCCCAGAGATAATTGAAAAGCTTCAAAATTCCAAAAGTCAAATGTGAAGAGTGAGCGGGGTAAATGCAACTATAACCAAAAACAGACAGTGGCGCCACAAGAACTAAAGAAAAATATTTGCATAAATGTTTGAAAAATTTCACAAAATACTTCTTAGACTGACAATTCTGTGGAACTGATTCCTCAATTTGGTGACAGACAAAATAATTTTTTATGTTGCATACTTTTTGTAGAAAACTTGTGAATTTCGTTGTTTTTGGTAAGAAATAAAGTATAAACATTTAAAGATGTTAATTGGTAATAAACAAAGTAAATAAACATGAAAAGATGGAGATATACGCAATTTTAAGTATAGTTCGAGAATAAAATAAATGAGTCGTGTTTTGATGGAAAATAACAACGATCTGGTAAACAACCATATTGCTGACGATAAACACTTACAACTAGAAGAATTATTGAAAATATAAATAATAATAAAAATCAAAAATATATATCGAGCGCTGTTCATGATACGCCTCATTCAGCACCGATTTATGCATGTTTATTAATAAGATACTGAAATATCCAACGGATGTGGCGATATGCATTGAAATAACATAAACAAAAAAGATAAAGCAATATATGTATATATGGATCAGACATTATTTCTGGTTATTAATTCTGATTTAATTTATGAAGCATTTACCTTTAAGAATGTATAATTCGCAGGTGTGAATGCATGGCTGATGAAAATCATGTAATTTCAGAACATTTGGAATGCTGAGGAATTGGCCATTATTAAGAACATAAATTTATCGTTTGGCATCTTAACTAATTCTAAATAATAATTTTTGTGGTCTGATTGTTTTTTCCTAGGTGTTTGGATTTAAATACCCCCAGATATATTTAGCATTTTTATATTTTCTTATAGTTTAATATTAAATTTTTTTTTATTAATTTTTGGCTTTTTGTATTTTTCTGTGTCGATTGATATTATTCGACATTAAATAATCAATAAATCAAAAAATCAATATCATTCGTGGATGGCTGAAAATCCCAGTTAATAAAGCGACGATTTTTTTGTTGAGATTTTTTGTCAAGAGCTGTGCCACAAAGCAGTGTTTTAGCCTGCCACGTCTCAAGGATCAGGTCAAGAAATTTCATTATATGATCTCGCGTAAGAATGTTGCGTTCTTTCCTGAACTGCATTGGTGGTTTCCCGCGAAATCTACGAATTAGAGTGTTAAGTTTAGCATGAACAGAATTGATGTGCGTATCTGCGGGAATACCCCAAACGGCTACCTTATTACTCCGTATAGGCAAGATTAGATCTTAAAGTTTAGATGTATAGCTCAATAACGAGAGATGATACATTTTGGTGTGTTGTTTAAAAGTGGATTGTTTGTTCTATTTATGATGTGAGTTCATTTCGAATTCTTAATTTTCCATTCAACTGCCAGATAGAGACAGTGGCAGCAGCAGGCAGAGCAATAGTTGAGGCAACTGCATTCGAATTCTCATATTCAAATGATACAGACATGAGTCTAAACAATTTGCATTGCATGCTGTAAGTGTGCGGATATATATATATGTATATATACATATATATCTATACATTTACATATGTGCGTGTGTCTATTGAACTATTGACTCTGATTGAGATTTAGCTGGGCTGATTTAGCTGTGCAATTGAAGAAATTTACAAGCAAGTCAAGCGGGAGACAAAACTCAACCACTCTTGGTCTACTTGTGCTTGCCTCTCAGTTTGTTCAAATATATATATATATATATATATATTAAATGGGTAATTTGTTGTTGAACACACACAGGTCATCAGCTGGTGAACCCAGAAAACCTAATAATCGAATCCAAACAAACGCATCTAGTTGAGAAGTATGCGTGGTACAAATTGTTTTCGATTGATTGTCAAAACAAGTTGCAATAAAAAACCAAAAACAACAACAACAGCTCGACTTTGAAAACTTGTTGCCATTTCGGTAATAGTTTTCGTATTCAGTTTTGTGCAGTTTCCCAGTTTTGTTATTGATTTGCTGTTGTAACTTGCTAGCAGTGTGCAAATTTTTCGAAATTGCATTTTCGTTCACAACTCATTCAGTAAAATGGAATGCTTACACATTTTGGACGGCTTCTTGGCATGTTTTTAATTCAATTTTATTTTAGCAATTGGTAAAAAAAAAATAATAATAATAAAAAATAAATAGCCAAAACCAAACACAAAATAAGAAAGCAACTGCAATTTGTTCAGTGTTAATTTGACAGTTTTAAGTAGCTAATTTGAAAAAATTGTATCTATAACAATTCAAATCTATAATTGTGCTAAGAGTCAAACTCATTTCTCTGTCTACCATTATATTATTTTTATCGATTTAGTTTTAGGCTAATCCAGCTTCCCAGTTCGCACTGTAAGAATGGAAAAAATCATGTTCTACTTAAAGTGAATTGTTGCCGATTTTTATATATATGTATATATATGACATTTTCAATTTTTTTTTTTGCGTAACAATTGCAATTTTAATTGTTCTTATGTGAGTAATGTAAAGACAAAAAAAAAAATGTATAGAGTGCATAAACTTTTATTCAAGTTTAACAAATATAAGCATTGATGATTTTTTAACATTGCTAAAATTTAAATGTTTTTTTTTTGTTAAATTTAAATATTGTCTTGGTTTTATTTTGTTTTGCACTCAATTTGCTGTCTGTGTTTTTGAATGAGCCTCCAACTGAATTTATAATCTGTCATTAAACGCAAATCGGATTATGTAAGCGATAATAATTATGAAAATTCTAAAGCGTCTATTAAAGGTAAAAATTCACTTATCTCATTCGGGAACGACAATTAATTGTTGTGAGAAACAGACGCTTATACGATATAAAGTTAATTTTTTTTTATTTGTTCACTATATTATCATGTAAGTGAACTAGAATTGTAAGCCACATTTAACACATTTAAACTTACTTTGGAATTTACTTGAATTATTTACCTATTTAAAATGCACACGCAATGAGCTATTTAGAATTTCTATTAAGAATTGAACTAATTAATTATTGATCTATAATTTTATCTTTTTGTTTTGAATAAAGTGTATGTTATCAAATAGATAAGTGTCTATCATACTTATTATATTATCATTATTGTTTTTTTTGTTTCTATTTCCTGATTTTATTTCTTTCTGTTATGCACTGAATAATTTTATGACCGAGACGAATAGACGATATTGAAATTATTTACTTGGCAATATGTAAACTGTTTAATGTGTTTAACAAATCGTTGTTAATGGAGCACGCAAATATATCAGCCACAAAATTACACATGCCAAATAAAAGAATAATCAAATTGAAGCAGACCGTATAAAATGATCGGCATTTGAGTATTTCAAAATGTTGTATAATTTCTTGCTCGTTTTTTTTTTTTTTTTTAATATTTTTATTTTTTTGGTTGAAGCACTCACTTTGTTAACTGTGCCAGGCTAAACTTGCGCTCGCCATCCGATTTGCGCAGGAATTGCCCAAAGCCGCGGAAGGACAGACGAGAAGTACGACGACTCTCGGAGCCCTCCGTAGGCTTTGGCTGCAGGTAATTCTCGTCCGTGCCGATTCCACTTGAACTGTGCTCGGCATTTGCTGCACTGCTGTTGTTGTTGGGGCAACCGGGTTCCCCGTCGAAGGCCCCATTCACACTGGCATTGCCGTTAAGCTTTAAGATTTGAAAACGATCTGCCATTGTTATGATTTAAATTATTTTTTTTTTATGTGCTTATTTTTTTATTATTTATTTCTGTGATTCTAATTAATTATAGTTATTCAACGCGCACATTTGCATAGCAAACTGAGAGTCCTGCAGGACCTTTTTTTTTCCTAATTGGGCTTAAACGGATATAAAAAGCCGATGTGCACACGACGAGGTTTTAGCAACGTTTAACTGCCCATATGAAATGTGGCTATATATTTAACGCGTGGGCAACCCAACTAAAAAATATTAATTAACGATTGACGTTTTTTTTAGCACTCTGCTAAATAAAATGTTGTTTGTACGCGGCAGCGGTTACAATTTACAACTTGACGCGCTGACTGTCGCACGTCGTTTGAACGCTGTTAACTGTTTGCCGTTTGATTATTATGAACTTTTGATTATGGACACCATTCTGCTGACTGTTTGCGCTAGTTCGGCTTTGGCTTGATTACCAATCAAATACGTATGGCGTACGGGGAATAAGCGTATCGCGCTTGTGTCTGTGTGAGAGCGTGAGTGTGGTGAGTTTTTCAACAAGTGTTTGTTTGCTGTTCGCTCTATTTTCAACACACACACACACACACACACACACGCTCGCTCGCTCGCTCACATGTGTGTGCGTGGAAATCGGTAACAGTGACCGCTCTCTGTTGAGAATATGCAGCAATAGCGGGATAATCTCACACAGAAAGCAAATAAAGTCAACAAAACATGAATTTAACAGACTGGCTGTTTACTTTTACATTAACAGAATCTATAGATAGATAAAAATGACAACTGTATGCAGTGTGACCAGCAGATGACCAGGATATTTGCATGTCGAATGTCGGCTGATGGTATTTTTGTGTGATAATTTAAGCGCTTTATCAACAACTCTGATTGTGGCGCCATTTTGTGACTGCTCGATTTTGTTAGTGATAATGTGTAGTTTGCTTAATTTATGTTTAACACTTAGTACTTAAGCCTGCTATTAGCTTGTCCCGTTTGTTTACTAAATTCACACACACACTTTACCACAACAACAACAACCGCAATCTGGTTTCATCGAATTTAAGTCGGATTTATCTGGTTTGATTGGCTGGCGACCTGTTGAAAAAAAAGAAAAAAACTTTTTTTGTTGTTGTTCGACAAAACGATTGAGCGACCATAGAAGTTGTTTTATTAATTTGTTGTATTTAAACTAAACAGTTTTTAGCTGATACTTTTTTCCACAATTTGTCTACCTCATATATCCATTATTTTTATGTAAAGTACAAATTACTTAACACCGAAAGTGACGTAGCCAAAATTTTAGCACATGCAGAACTTCACTTAAAATTTTACAACACTGCTTAAAAAGCCTAGCATCTTTTAGCAAGTCATCGGATGACTGCGTGACTGCCGAAATTTGACACATTGCACAACAGCTCGATTGCAGACGACTGATGGAATAGAAGACTCGGCAATGTCAATAACAGTGCCAAGTGCAGCGACCAATTGCGATCGGTCACAACGGTAACTGCGACATCGGCCAATAGCAACGAAGAAAGGAAGCAGCGGCAACCGCAGCAGCAACGATTACGTCAATGGATCGGTTTCTTACAACTTACAACTAGAAATGCGTAACTGTTTAGTTCCAAAGTGATGTTGTTAAAGTGAAGTTGTTTTTTGTGTATGGAAAAGTAGGGATTAGGCGTGGTCAAAAATATTTTCCGGATACTGAATTATCGGAAATATTACCCGAAATGGGGAAGTTATCGCTAAAATTAAATGAACATCCAAACAAACTCTGTTGTTGATCTCGATTAAGAATAAGACTTTTCACAACTTCATTACTCATTTTCATTGCGTTAAGCATATAAATATTACACAGAATTAAATAGACAAATTTAGGAACTCTCAGAGTTGAAACTTTCGATTGTCTGAAGCAACAAGCAACACTATTAGTGAACTAACTTAATTTATACATAATACAAACCAATTTACACGACATGAAGATCACTTAAATAATTTCATTCACTACATCCAGACCTATACTATAAGCTTGCTCAAGTCAGAAACGATTTGCGTAGTCTTACATTTTCAAAAAACTCCATTTAGAAGATTAGATAAACGAACATTAATTGGAACAACAAACAATGAGAAAGTGGCAATTAATCTTCTAATCAGACATCTTTAAATTAACTCAAAGTTTAAAACAATCAAACAACTTACAAGCAAGAGTGAGTTAGAGTTCGACTAGGTGATACCCTTAATTTACCGGTAAAATACATTACATATCTCGGTTAAAACAGATTCTTCTTTCGTTAATCACCTGAGCTTTTCTCATATCCAAAAAGAATTGGAAAACAATGTTATAAAAATTACGTTGTTTTATTGTAATCAGTAATAAATAGGGATTGGCGGAAGTTATCTATAAAAATAAAATCAAAATAAAATATACATTGCAAATTTGAAGAGTCTATTTTAGATCGATAATCAAGATTTGAGTTTATATATATGCCTAATGGGGTTACATACTTTCCTAGTAGAGCATTCGACACATTTTTTAAGCTTTTCAATTTATAATCGAAAAGTAGTTAGTTGAAGAAAAAGTAATAAACATTGTTTACAAAATCAAATTGGCTAAAATTCATTCATGTTCTCAGCAATTGACGTACTAGAAGTAAGCAAGCAGCAGTTTTGGAAGATAAGATTAACACACAACTTGAAAATAGTAATAGACAGGTGTAATATATCGTCTAATCAGCGAACAAATAACCAGCTAAACAATCTAATAATTCAATTAAAATTAAACCAAATTAATTACATCTAATAGGAATCGATCAACCAAAAAGCAGGGTATATTAAATACAACATACAATTAGCTAAGAAGTTCTGAGTGCAATCATTTTGTCAATATAATTAGCCTCTCAACAATTAGTACAGACATCTGTCAAACAATTAAATTTCAAGCAGTTAATGCCCAAATTTCGAGCACATTAAATGACAATTTAGTATAATATGTTTTACAGATAAGCTAATAGATCTGATCATACGTATGCTCGACCTAAAGTACACCTCGCTCATCATCTTAGTAACATTAGTACACTGAGAAAAATATATGCGTAAATTATAGAAAATCTGCATTTCTGTGGCACAACGGTAACTCACTTTTTTATTCCGAATATATATTTCTAAGACAGAATGATTTTTCCATTCTACAAAATATCTCTAATTATTAATGGTATTAAGGGTATATTGTATGTCCGTCTGGATGAGCGCAACTTTTTCCCATATCTTCCACAATTTTAAAGATAGCAGCACCAAACTTAGCAGTTTGCTATCAGGTAACCTCCTTCAAAGATCAGCATTTAAAAACGATAAAAGACTGCAGCAATTTCAGAGCTACAGTTACTAAACCTGGAAGAAAGATTACTAGGAGTCTGCTCTAATATTTTTGGTCGGCCACTCCCACTTTATGGCGCATAAAAAACTATATCTAATATCTTGCATAATTATGTATTTTCGAATCTTTGTTCGCATTGGGCTAATAGCCACCGGGTTGCTAACACCAATTTACAAAGCATGCGTGTTGTCCGACTCGTAATCTGGGGAGATCTTATCATTAAGGGGTTTCCTACTGAGGTACACTAGAATTGACGTATCTTATCTTTGTTTATGCCCACACTGACCGGCGGCTTCAGCAATAAACTTAAATCGACTTATTGCATTTTGAAGTGTTTTCAGTAATTGGTCATATAAAAAAATCTATTCGCTTTTGCAATCGTTGACATATTTGATTTAAATTTAATTACGAACACATTCGAGTTCTTCAGAACAATTTAAACATTTTCGCAGATGCTGCTTAGGTCGTCTAGAATTATCAATTAACATATTTTATTATATAAATATAATAGTATTTTAGCAACCGAATCAATAGTAGTAAATTTTTATTAAAATATTATTGATATATGCGTACATTTTGAATATAATAATTTGTAGTTAGGCAATTTCTTATGCCAATTACTAATAGTTTGCAAATTGTTTATAACTTTCAATGCGGCGCACATTTGGATACGCTTTAAATTTATTTTTATGCATTCGACTTAAGGCGCCATAAATATTACGGCTCTGAAATGTATCGCTTTGCATAGTAAATTTATCTATATACATTTACAATGACCCCGACTCATATGTAATATAGAATCTATATATAAGTATGCCTAATATATGTTCAGACACAAAGCGCATTTTGTATAGTTTATTTAAGCAGCGATAACTCAATTGTTGCCTCATTATTGCCATTTGCCATTTGCCATTGGTTGCTCTACTTTAGACATAATTTAAGTGCCAAAAGTTTGTTTTCCTTCACATTTCGCTTCAATGATGGCAATCGGCAGTATTCTGCTTAAGGAAATACATTTAATTTGTTAATGGTCGGCTAATAATAAAAATTCCAAATCTGGATAATTACTGCCGGATAATGCTGCTTTGATTTTCACATTAATTCATGTACCGTGTAAAGCTACCAATTGGCAAAGGGTAGATAAGAATGTAATGAATGAAATTCATTTTAGGATGGAACATTATTAAAATATTATTGAATATTGCATAATTCTGGTAAATTTAAATGAATCTATAATGATATGAATAAATAGAGTATTCTATTAGAATTGGGTATAACAATGGATGATTTCTGTTATCGAAATCATATGTATTTAGATAAGTACAATAGTGTACCCGATAAATATATCGCCCAGTATATATCTCCTTCTCAAAATATATATATTATGGTAGAATTGATATGAAAAAAAATGTGTGGTTTATTTTCCCAAATTAATAGTTAGTTTAGATGTGAGTGGGTAGACTATGTCTTGAAGGGCATATTTTCACAAGCTCTAAGGGATGACAAGATGGGAAAATTGAATTAAACATAACATATTTTAAACTAAGTGTAATATGGGAAAACGATTGAAACGAATTTAAAATTCTAATATTAAATTTGCAATGCTTAATTATTATTAGTAATTATTCAACTGATTATTCATTGGTGACAAGTGCCCTAAATAATAAGCTCAAGCTTGACGAGGAGTATTGAATGTATTTAAATTTACATTCTTAAAATTAAGATAAGATTGCTCACATATGGGATAGGTCAACTGTCGTAATCTGGACAATAAAAAACGTAGTCTAGTTTTTTTTCCCGGGATTTCTAACATCGATTGCTTTGAAACTGTCAATCGGAACCAATTTGAACCGGTTCGATTGACATTCAATTTGACTGTTGCACTGATTAACACATTTTGACGGACCTGCTTCCAAGCCATAAGGGTACATATTTACATATTTTCATACAGATCCACGTGCTCACTAAGGTCAAACTTGTCTAATTGAAAGAGTCAACTTTGATTATTTAACAGCTAAAATTAAATGCTTAGCAGCTTACAAAGTTTGTAGTACAACAAAAAGTGTGTAACTGCTAATTAATAGAGTTTAACAATTAATACATCTACAAATCTAAGTCTAGACCTAGTACGAGTGCAGCTATACATATATCGATATAAGTTTATAGCGAATATGCATTTGATATTTGTCCAATCTTGCATCATCAATGCGGGCGGGGGAGGCACTTTCGGTTTTGAGGTCGCGTGGTCGAATTTGGGATATAAATAAATATAGCAATTAGATACAGCTATAAAATACAAAATGCAAATTTAAAAAAATAATCAAAGTCCAATTGAATCGAAAATAGCAAAAATGCTATTTGACACATGGTTATTAATTGAATTAACTGCTTTATACCACTTTAAAAAGGTTTTAATTTAGCGCAAAGATCGCAAAGATCGCAAAGTATCCAGATACAATCGCTTTCACAGGCAGAGCCTTTGTATCTTCAGTTGTGGAGTGTGACTCGTGTTTGTATCTGAGCACTTATGAATGCACACACTGAATGTTAATTGATTGGATAAAGAACTGAACAATTGTGTCTGTCATAATTGCCCACACCATGTGCCACTCTATGATCCGCATTACATCTCAAATAGAAGGAAAAGTAAGGGATCAGAGAAAAATATGCCTATTTTTAGAAAAAATAGCAAATAAATGGAACTACTTCTAGCACGTGACGAGATTGCTATTAAAATCAAGGCACAATCGGCTGACCATCTAATGAGTTTAGCTGATAGATCTTTTGAGTGAAAAAATTATGTAAATTATATATCTCATAGTAATAAGTTTCCCAGAATCTAAAAGTTGAAGCCCAACCACTGATCGTGGGTGTCTAAATATGAAACTGCAAAATTGCAACGAGGATTTCAGCCTTCACAAACTGTTCATCAATTTACAGTTTATTAAAAAAGTATTTAAAGTTTGTTTTCTTTTTTAAATACGAAAACATCAAAACAAATTAAAAACCAATCGTTTAACTAATTTCACAAATTAAAGTTGCTGATTTTGGCTATTGTGTTAAATAGTTTTATTGTTGCCCAGAATATTTAAGTTCTCCCACACAGTTGACGGCTCTCTGTCTGAAACTACTCAAATTAATTATTTCAGCTGAGTATCTTTGCATTTCACTAATTTCTTTGTTTTTCGATTTTGCAAGTCAGCTAATGAAACCAGTTCTCCATCGTTTATAGGACTGATTCAAACCACTTTGTTGCAGTTACAACCCGCTTAGCGCCGGTTAGTCTGGCTGGATTTGCTTGGCTTGGTTTGGTTGGTGAGTTGTTTGGCTGGCTGGTTGCTTGGCTGGCTCGACTGATCGCCTGGTTGGCTGATAGCTGGCTGGTTGGCAGTTGCTATTGTTAATCAAAAATGAAGCCGATTGTTTAGAATCAAGTGTTTAATAACACTTATTGTATAATTTCAGACAAAGTGTACAAATATTAGCAGCTTGGCCCGTGCTCTGAAGCGACTAATGATTTAAGATACTTATACCGAGCTTAACTAAACGGGAATGTATCACTATTATTTATCACTAAACTAAGAATTTCAGGCGTAAAAGGTTTAAGGTAAAAAGACACCTTACTCTGGACCCATTTAAAATGGGTCAAAAGGGTATAATGGCTTTGTGCACAGTTCTGCCTGTTACATCTTCGACCCCATAAAGTATATGTGAACTTTATCAGGACCAACAGCCTAGTCGACATAGCCATGTCTGTCTGTCTGTATGAACACACGGATCTCAGAGACTATACTGCTAGAAACTTCAAATTTGGAATATAGGTTCTCTCAAGTTTGCTTTATTTTTATCGATAACTGCCTCCGTTTCTCGAAAATCGATAAATGACACAATTTTAAAGGCATAATCTTCTAATGCAAATGCATATTATTGATCAATTGCTTTAAGGGTGTATCGTAGTTGGGCTCACTCGACTACATCCTTCTTACTTGTTAAAATATATTTAAAATGCTAACAATTTTATATGTTATATGCAATATATTGTGCACTGATATTCGTAAGCCCTTTTTACAGTCCATTGCCATCAAAACTTATAGCTTGCCTCATTCAGGCATTCATTCAAGTGATTTATGCCTCTTTTTTTGGTCTGCTCTGGCAGTCTATTTTGGCAACACATTATGAGCCGCGTTTATTTTGTATCCAGGCCACATTTAAAGCCCTGTAAATGGGGTCGGCATTCACAGCTTAACGGTGCTTAAGGGCTGTTTGTTTAATTAAGTTTTGCATTTAAAAGTATGTTTCAAAATGTTGCATTAATAAGTGATAAGAATTTAAGTGGCTGCAATTGGAGTGAGTGTTTACTAAATGTTGTCTAAGGGGCATCTTCACACACATTCGTGGATTAGTCGATAAGGTGAGCTAATAAATCTGATACAAGCAATAACATTTTCACTGCAATTATCTGGAGTACCATAGGGCTTTCAGATAGCATTCCATGGTATATATGGTATAGCTTTTTATACTGATTAAATTGCTATCTTTTGATTGCTTGTGTCTATTACAGACTACGAAAGCAATGTTACCCATTTTCCTAGTTGAATCTAAGAAATAAAGCAATAAAATTACACTTGTCTTTTAAAGATCTATTTAATGGAGTTAAGAAAAAAGATTGTATCCCAATATTTTCTAGTGATACCATCAAATATATCTGTATACGAATATATACATATAAATACCTTTAGCCTGGTGCGACACTTACGGAACTTACAAAGAAATAAAATCGAATCATTAAATAGCTCTGGATTGATTCCCTTTTACGGAATCATAAAAGGTCGAATTTCGGTTCCGACGCTGGCTCTGAATTTTAATCCATCAAAAGTTCCGGTTTTGGTTTGATTCTCCGCTTCTTACGGAGTAATCTCTCTCCGTAAAGATGTATAAATCAATAAATAAATTATATTATAAAATACTTACACTAGAAAATATGTAAACCATTGTTACACTTATAGAACTAGATAATCCCATACACATATATTTTAGCGGATATATATATAAAAACAATTCGAGCACCCCGATATGAAACTGCAAACCAATTAATCAACCCATCAATCATCATTATTTCCAATGCGAAAAATATTCATTTAACTTGTCAATCACTGATGAATGTTTGGATACACATATACATATATGAAAATTCCAGCAGAGTGGGCTAAATTTCAAAATCACAAGTTCAATAGCGAAATTTTGAAATTGATTTGCATAAAACAGGCACATGAATGAAAAGTTGTTTTCCAGATTCTCTGTTTGGAAAAGGAAATGACATACGATTGGAGTAGGTCAATAACATATTTAAAAAAAAAAAAATAGAAGAAGAAGAGTAAAGTGTTTCGTTCTATTAAATATTTATTTGGCATAAATAGTTTACACATTCAAAACATTTAAAATACCTATTCCTTTGTTTAATGGCCACCGATTTGAGTAACTCATGTTAATTATGTTGCTTCTCAATGTTTTTTTTTGTTTGTTTGTTTTATTCACATTTATGCTGTTAACTTTCGCACTTAATATTAAGTAGACATTTTATGTTTTATGCAATGACATTTTTTTAGTTTTTATGTTTCGCTTAAGTAACTTTATGATTTTTAAGTTCAATTTATGGCTTTGATTAGTTTTTCTTTGGGTGTCCTCGTTTTGGTTTTCGTGCAACACATAAGTTTCAATTGGTGTCGTTGTTTTAAGTGTATCCGTTTAATAAGGTCAGCGTATTTATGAAAAGCCGTATTAACATCAACATCGACAGTTGTCCGGAAGTATAACTTTGGTGAAGTGTATAAGTTGTAAGAGTATTTTGCAGAAAATCGGAGCTCTTTGTTTGTGGCACAAATAGTACGGCCAGAAAATCGTGTTTCCATTTTAAGTACACACCGTATTAACAATGGGTGGGTTTCTGTGATGATGGGTTTTTTGTTTCACGAAATACAATTCAATTTACAATAATCAAAAATAACAATGTTTTTGGTAGATACGAGGTCATATTTCAAATTCGCCAAGTAAATACTTTCAGCGGAGTTTTGCTAAAGCGGGCATATAGTTTTTTAGCATTAAGCATATCGAATATATTGGGCAAATCAACAAATTCTCATTTAAATCTAGAGACAACTACACAAACTTAACTGCCATAAAATAAATGCCAATCACTATAGCATTACATTCAAATATATATTTGAAATATATATGTATGTATATGTATAAATACATGTTTTGGTTTTTGTTTTTGTTTCTGTTTTTGTTCTGGATTTCCTGGAAGTACATTTTTGTGTTAAGCAAGTTTCCAACTGGTTGGATGGTTTTGGAGTGCAGCATATCGTTTGGAAGCTTATTTAATTTTAGGCATAAAATAAATTTTGATATTGAACTTTTGATTTGTAGACTTGCTGAACACCTTGCAACAATGCTGCACTCCAATCAATGCGACAGCAACTCAGCCGATCTCAATTAACTATTTAAATACAAATTCTCTTATTGGCATGTAAATGTTCAGGTATTGAGCAATAATCATATATATATACATATATATGTGTGTGTGTGTGTGTGTGTGTGTATATATTTTACTATCTTTGGTTTCCAAAAATGTTAACTTAGACGACCAAATGCGAGACATCGCTGGTATAACCAGGCGAGTAACGCGGTGGCAATGGATTCTGTTGTGGACGCGTCTTGCCCAATCCCAGCTGCGATGCGGTCAGACCCCCCTTGCCCAGATCATAGGGCCGCCGTGTGCGCAGCACATCGGCTCCATCCCCCGGCCAGGCGCGTTCCGGTCCCAGTCGCTGTCCCAGACGCGGATAGCGTCGCTTGTCCACCGCCAGGCTAATCGTTCCGGGCGCATGTGTGGCCATTAGACCCACATTATACTGTCGCTGCATGGCCAGCGAGGCACGAATCGTTTTTCGTTTCTATAGAATGATTAATTATACAGATTAATCAATTTTCTTTATATATGAAAAAAAATAAGGATTACCTCAATGGTGCCACGCCATTTGTCGGCTGCGTGGCGTGCAATATCCAAACGCTTCTGCTTCTTCACCTGATGCTTCTTGTAGATGACCTCGATGATGATGAGTCCCACGCCGCCGGCTATGCCCACACCCACCAATATAAACACGCCCGCCATATTCTTCAGTCCCAGCGTGTTCGGCGTCTTCTCAAACAGCTCACAGTTCTGCTGCACATGTCCATGGAAGATCCACTGCTTGTCCAGCTTCTCCATGAAACCACCTGAAATTAGAAATGGTGAATGGTGAAATACATTAATGATATAATATAAAATAATCAATTAAAAAATACTATAATAATTAATAATAATTAATAATTAAAAAACCAAGAATAAATAAATTAATAACATTTGAATACCTAACAAAATACTTAAATAAAAACATATTTAATTTAAAGCTTAAAAATCATTATAAAAAAAAAATGATACTCAGACAAAATTATATTTAAAAATAAATAAAATAATTACATTCGAATACGTCATAATTTTAAATAAATAAATATATTAATCTAAAACATACTCTCATGGAACTCGAGTATGGCCAGTGTGACAGCATCCGTCCAGGGCGAACCCTTCTGCAGGCCAATACCATAGCCGCTGCGTCCAAATAGCTCCCCAGCGGTGACCAGCTCACAGTCCTTGGAGGCCTCGTATTCGAGACGCGATGAGTCCCAAATAAAAGCCATCAGTTTGCTGAACAAAAGAAGAGTTAGAAATAGTTAGTCACAAATTTAACATATTTATTTAACTATTCACGAGTACAACAAATACAAGAGCGATAATAGTTGAATAAAGAGAGAGATCTCAAAGGGGAAACATTTAAATACGAGGACAATACGAATATGATTACGATTACTACTACTGCTACTGACGAGACATAGAAAGAGAGAGAGAGAGAGAGAGAGAGATACATGGGGGAGAGAGAAAAAGATAGTGATAAGAGTTTGAATTGAGTGGAAAGTGAAGAGTGAGTTTTGTAACTTTCGTTGTTGTTGTAGTTATTGTTGTTGCTATTGTTGTAGTTAGTTGTTGTAGTTGGGGTGCCAAAATCATGCGACTATTAAACACTCGTAGCGAAGAGCAACAGAGACAGAGAGAGAGTGTGTGTGACAGACAGAGAGACAGAGAGAGAGAGAGAGAGTGCGATCTTCAGTTACCCCTTCTTCACGTCCTGAATGGCCTGCTCGGCAGTGACATAGTTATTGGACTCCATGGTGCGATACATATTGGACAGTTCCACCTGACGTCTAAAGTACATGTCCACCGATGAACCCTTGACCGTTGCACAGGTCAAATTCTCCATTGTGTTGCGCAGACGGGCATCATTGATGCCGCTCAGCTTCGTCTTGGGCCGCTCCAGCACGAGGAAGGCGGCCAAGTTGGCCGTGTACGAGGCAACAATGATCATGGCAAAGCCGGCCCAGACCATGCCCAGCACCCGGGCCGAGAAGCTACGCGGCGTCCCCTCACCAATGCCGCTATTGAGTAAAACTCCCCAGGCGAACCAAACCGCCGAACTGAGATTCAATGCCTTCTCCTCGTTGCTGTCCGAATGCGATAGCTTGAAGCGTCCAAACGGTGAGAATCTAAATGTTAGAGAATTCACTCAGTTAGTAAAACGTACATTTAACACCAACATTTAACCATGGCTAAGTGATGTCGGGGAGTTGGGGGGATTTGCAGACACGAGAGGATGTTCGATGTGCTCGCTGCCTTTCAACCGTCAAATGCAACAAGCAGATTAAGTCCAAATCATCACTCATCGAGTGTCACAAGTAATGTGTGTGTGTGTGTGTGTGTGTTTCTGGTAATCGACTCTAGTTGGGGTGTATGGTTTTTTTTTGGGAAATTGGAGGTATTTGTCACGCACCTGTCCAGCAGATAGAGCACGAGCGCCACAACATGAACCGACACCATTACCAAGATCCATAGCGTGTTACTAAATGGCTGCAAGAAAGACACAAGAGTACTCGATCGGGACGGTTTCTTCTCGAGTATTGTAATGCCTTGGTATTTGAATGGTTTCGAGAATTCGATATACTCGGCACGCTCCGGATTAATGGTTAGTGGTGCAACGATCATGCTAGAAATGAATAAACAGAGAAAAATCACATATTAATTTTCGAATATATTCGAATTATAATTTCTAATATTTAATATATATATATTAATATATATAAAGTAAAAATATACTTTAAATTAATCTTTAGTGAAATAATTATGCAAATTAAGAAAAATTGAATTTCAATATAAATTCATTAATAGAACTGGAATACTTAACAATTTTAAATAGTTAGTGAAAATGTTTATAACCAATTTTAATATGACCAATAAATATTATGACAAGTGCCTACAGGTGGCTCCAATAAATCTTACTCGGCACGTTCATTGACCAGCTCGCCAATCAAACCCGTCCACTCTTTGCGCAACGTCATCGCACCGGAGTTATTCCGCAGGATATAGTGTCCGAATTGGCCATCTGGCGACAGGGCCAGATCGTAGGTAAAGTTAATCCGTTTCGACAGCTCAATGAGCAAATCAATGCAGTATCCACGGCAGCAGAATTCGTTGGCTAAGAAACGACAAAATGTTTATATTGGTTAGAGTCTTCTCGTCGAAAATATACCCAGTCAAAACTAATCATTAAATAATGAAAATAATTAACCAACAAATTGTAATTTTGTTTCGATTTTAATCTAAGCTACTCTGGGTAAAGTTTTATGTAGGATCGAAAACTGTCCAACTGAGTGATAAATGAATAAAAACTTATTGATTTGGAAAATTAAAATAATATTTTCAAAATATATATATTAGTCGAAAAATCTTTGTCAATGGAGTGGTCTGCTATAAAAGACATCAAATTATTGGTGTGTTCATAGCAAGTATTTTTTTCCGCTTAAAGTATATTTTGTACTTGTCTTAAGAAAACAGAAAAATCACAATTTGACACAGCAAAGGCAACAATTTATGTCAGGATCTCTTGCTATAAATCGATATGGTTTGCTTTTGAGGCAAATAACTTTGCGGACATTGTAAATAAACTCGATTAGTTTATGCAGAAAGAAAGTTTGAAATCTAAAATGGAACTTATTTACTTTGCCCAAAACTTTTTTGCAAATTTTCCATGATTTGAAGCACAAGATTGAGTCTCTTACCAGTCGCACCGCTGGCATTAAATAGGGGACATGGACGCTCATCGGGCTCGCAGCGGAACTCGTCGTCGCCCATGCGACGCACATAGACAAATGGCTTCTCCTCGATGGTGAGCAGCTTGAGATGAGTGGGTATCATGATGCCCTCCGGTTTGCGCTTCTGTTTGCCGCCCCAAATGATCTCGCTGTCATTGATGCGCATCCGCATCTTGCCCCTTGGCTGAAATATAAATCATTGGATTATATAGGAGGGATATCTTTTGCCTGATTAATACTCACGCTATCGTAGCTGAACTTGCCGACAACATGTTGCTTCTGATGTTCACGTATGTTGATCACATCGTAGCCGGCATAGATGCGATCCCCGTTGTCATCGAAGGCCACTTGACCCGTTTCCCCGGTGATATTCCTGGACTTAAGGTACTGAAAGAGTCGTTTGCCTATGCGATGGTGTGGAGCGATTATTGATTTACACTCTTATATGTCATGATTAAGAGCTCACCTGACTCCCAGTTGACAGCGGAGTCACCACAATCCTTGGGCGCCTCGGCGATAGTCTCATTCGAAATCATTTCCTTAATTGCCGAGGCCAGCACATAAACGCTGTCCTGCAAGCCAAACACATCATGCATATCTTAGATGCTGGCCGACTCCGGCCAATGACTCCATTGGCTGGTGTAACATGTTCCATGCACACTTTACTTACCCTAATGTGTCCCTTGTCGCTGTGGGCGTGCTCCAGCTGCAGGCCGAGGATTCCGTCGGGCGTATTATTTGCATGGAGCGCCTGCTCCGTCACAATCCACACATGACCCTCGCCAGTCATGTTGTATTCGCCAGCATCGCGGAATATCACTTGAGCGTCCTCGGTGCTGTGAATACCCATGTGTATGTAGATATATATATAAACACATACATATATACACACATTCAAATACATGTAAAACACAAGACAACAGCTTATTTTAATGAGCTTTGGGACATGGGCCAAGGACTCCTCTTTTAATAAGCTCAAAACTTGTCTGTTGATAAATGGACTTAAATCTGCACAGCACTGGGGATCTAGGGACTGTTTGACCTAATATCTGTACATAAACAGGACTTTTATAGATATAAACTGGACTTTTATATATACCATATTTCACTAGTGTTGAAATATTGCAATTTTGTTGAATATGCTAATATGTAAAAAATAAAAATAAATAGAAATGATTTATAGATGATAGTTAAAACTGCAACTAACTCAAAGGTAAATTTTATATTTCTACGTATATTTATTACTTTTTAATATAATATGAACCATTTAGCATTTAATATTGGATAAGATATCTGATAAAGTTGTTAAATAAATCCTTACAGATGGTCATGATGTTCAAATATATATCGCAGAACTGGCTTAGAAGTTGCTGAGTTGGAGAGTGTAATTTTGGCAAGCCTTGATTTTTGTAGCAGAACTCATTTGCCAACTAGGTTAATGGTCCATCCGTTTTTATTGACTTTTTAAAATTGTTTTGCTTTTTTTGTTATGGCTTGCTAAGATGAGCAGTCAAAGGGATTTATTAAATTTATGCACTTAATTATTGTCGAGTACATAATATCGAAATATTACTAAGATAGAAGCTTTGCTTTCAAATAGTTATTTATATAATTAACAGGAATTTACCAGTTTATGTTTACGTATAAATTTAACTTCCGAAAAAGATGAGGTCTTTAAATTAAATCTTTTATGAAAGTTGAAGGAACTCTCAATTGTTTTAAGGGCTCTATTTCGTATTTTTGGACAACTCATTTGTATAAGTATTTAATACCTAAATTATTTGTAGACCGTGATGGAGTTTTAAGGTATTTCTAGATGTTAAGTCTGAACTAATGGCTACTCGCAGGACACATTACGCATATTAACGGTACTTAAAGTGTATGAGTATATCTTATTAGAATCATTTCACTCACAACTCCATTTTTATATCTTAATTTTAGATAAATTTCCAATTTTTGTAGCATACTTCTAGGAGCAACTAAGCTGGCATCTGAAAATAAGCATAATTTGAAGTTTTATTAACCTACCTGGCATACATGAGATAAACCCTGGACTGTGATGTCTTCATGTCGATCAAATGCTCCGTAAAACTCTCCAGTTTTGGCTCGAATTCAACAATCAATTCGACTGTGGCACGCACATCGACATCATCGTAGTAGGTCTGCGATGTGGTCTGGAAACGACCCAAAATTGCGCGTCCATCCGTATCGGAGCTGTGAATGATGATTACCTGGCGATGGAATATGGCAATGGAGACAAGTCCACAAGTCAATAAGTCATAACTCAGACTACCTACCTTTGTGTAAAGAAAGTGACTGAGCATCTCGAGCCAGACGTCCGCCTGGTGATAGTACGGGGGCACAGTGCGCAGGAATGAGACATGTATGTTCTTGTCGGAAAAGGCCGCATCCCGCGAGGATATGCCAATGACGGGTATCGAATAGAAGCCGCTCGTATAACTCACAGCTGCCGGCGACAAATCGCCGGAGGTTTGCTCATGCGAAACGACTACGGCGTAGACCTGAAACACGACGCGGCACAAAGCCACACACACACACACACACAAAATCAATTCAATTGAATGAGAAATGCAAAAAGACAAAACTGGGTTAAGAGACGGTTGGCGAGGAGAGCAATCTCTAGACAAGCGGAAGTGTAAATCGAATTGGGCGTCACCAGAATTCTGCAATTGAGTGCCAAAATGTATGTGCATCATTTGCTGGCTATGGCAGCATGAATCTCATCTGACACTGATTTGTTCTCCAGGGTGTGTAATGAAAGGTTAAAAATGGCCACATTTCGCCAGGCAAATGATAAATGACAATTGCGATTGCGCTCACAGCACAATTCCAAATTGATTCTGATGGCGAAGAGTTGAGTTATATGCGAGACAATGTGCGATTAATGAATCCCGCCAAGGACACTTATTTGAGAGCACTTTTTCAAGTTCGTAACAGAGCTCATATTGTCAACGACTTCTACTTGAAGATGAGTTCAATTTTACATCAACAGAAGTACACACTTAATTTCAGTTTTTATAGATATTACTTTAATCAATTGTGCGACAGACTAAAATCTTTGCTGAGATAGTTGAAAACTTTTTCAAAAATACATTTAAATTGCTTTAAAACCTATCTTATGTTAAGAGATAACATTAAATTTTACTTCCTTTGGAAAACAAAATGCAATCGATTTTTGGAATATTCAAAAACGTAAGACAAAAAAAATCAAGTAAGAAGAATTACAAAAAATTAAGAATAAGATAAAGTAAGCAATTTATTAATTCTTTCAGTTTTTTCAAATTTTTCTTTATTTATTCAATGAAGTCAAAATACAGTCTAAGAAAATTAAAAGCTTACAAACAAAAATTAAATATAAAAAATTAAGACTACAATAATATAATATTTAAAAATTTAAAACATAATAAATAATATAAAATGTAATATATCTGAAGGTATTCTAATTCTGGGGAAATCCAGAAAAATCCCAATCCCATTGAAAGAAAAAACTGCACAGTGATGAATCAATCATTTCTTAATTTTAATTGAAATTTGAAAAAAAAATTAAATAAATTGAAGTAATGGTTTGAAAATTAAAAGGAACAGTTAAGTTAACATTTTAAATGTAACAAATAACATAAAATGTGAAATATAAATAGCAACGATTTATTGCAAGGAAAGGGGAACCCAATGATATAATTTTGAAAGAGTATTTAAATGCCGATATTCACAAATTGAATATTTGCTGCCTATTTGCGCTGAATATGTCTTAAAGCAATTCGCAGGCAGTCAACCGGATGAACCAATGAATGGAACTGACTGACTAACGGACTGACTGACGAACAAACTGACTGTGTGTGATATGGTCGGGCAAATTACCGCTTGTCACCGACTCATTTCCGACTCATTTCCCTGTGAATTATTAAAATGAAGACCCCAAAGCGAGGATGGGGTCGAAGGCACTCCAATTGTATTTGCATTTGCCAGCCGAGATGCATAAAATGGAAATGATTGGTGTTTGTTTTTCCTTTGATACTTACGCGTTTCTCGATGAGCTTATCGCAGACATTGAACACGGTTTTAATTGGATTCTTATCCATGCGTATTGTCTTATCGTAGTAGGTGACTTTCCGCGGCACATATTGCTGATCGAAATTTAAATGCTGCAATGCGGGTATCAATATTCATAATCTGCAAATATCCAGTTAGGCTAAAAAAAACCCACACTTACCGCTATTGTTGTGCGAAAATGTTCCTCGCTGTCGGAATTGCTCAATACGCCGCCAATATTGTATGTGGAGGGATTATCGGAAGCCGTGTGCCTTTGTGCAACGAGCACATTTACAATGGCCGCGCCACACAAAAGCCAGCGATATATAAATGCCGCACGCATATTGCTGCAGGTGCCTGGGTGCAAACTTTTTAGGGAAATGGTTGTTGTTGTCGATGATTTCTAGGCGCTTCGCATTTTCTGCAAAAGAAGAACATTTTAAATTTATGAATTTTAATATTTTTCCGCCTAATTGGCGTTGTCACCGCTGATCGCAGCGTGCGCAGCGTTGCCCAACCTAACGTTTCAGTTGATCATATGTTGCTTGTGCATATTGCCAGACTGTTCGCTATTTGAAGCGATCAGATGTTTTTGACACTTGTTGACTGCTCATTACGCTCAGTCTTCGATATTGTCGCGTGTCGCTTTGCCGCTTTTTTCTTATCGCGGACCGCTACGCAAGCAAAACTTGGAAGAAAAAAATTCAACAATTGCATTCTAAAATCGCAGTTTTCTACTACTTAAGCTATTTAGTATTGTTTTAATTTATTGGAAAAGTGTGTGGCCTTGTAGTCGGTCACAGTAGGTACGCTGGCGTAAACCAAAATATGCATGGAAATGTGTGAAAATTGTAATTGAAAATTTATCCATTGTTTTTTGCTTGTGTTAACGTCGCCGTCGACGTCATTGTCTTGTCTCAAAAAGCCGTCTTTTGGCGTTGTGTTATTGCTTCAGCGGTTGGCGCGGGGGCGTCGCAATTGTTGACGTTGCTTTGCGCTTTTTGTTTTCACCTTCTTCTGCTGCTGCTGAGTCGCGTGTGTTTAATTTTTTCGTCTTTGTTTTTAGCGTTCGCCTATTGAAAGTAGCAGCAGACAGCGCTGCTCACACATTGTTATTGTTGTTTTCTGCGCTTCCCCTTTGCGTTTTTTTTTTTTGTGGTTAAGTGCGCGCACTCAAGGTGAAAAAAATAAATATATTTTGAGTTCTTTCGAGTGCGGCTTTTTGGAGTGTGTGCGTGTGGCTATAAAACTTAATTTGCAATCAACCTATTCGATTTACGATCTACGAGTGCTATTGCTCCCATATAGATGATCGCTCTGATGATGATTTAATTACAAAAAAATTAAAAATAATAAAATAAAATAGTAAATAATAAAAATATGTGAAAATAACTCAACTAATATCGAGCAGAGGAGCAGATGCTGAAATTGCTGACTTTTTTTGTAAGTAACTAAAAAATAAACGAAAATTTTGCCATCCTGCTCTCCATTAAATTAAACACAAAATAAAACTCGTTCCACCTGTTGTTGGCCGTTTAATCTGTCTGGTTTAACTGCATATAAAAAGGGCTTTATGTGGGTCAAAAAGCAAGACTTTGATAACGTTTAAGTGACAGTTGGGCTAATTGCGTACAAAAAAAACAAGTTTGCTTTCATGTCGAATAATTGAAGACAAAACAGAGAGAAGAAAAAAAGGAAAATATTGCCAGACTGCTCCCACTGCCTATTCAGAATCAATTACAAACACCCAAAGAGCAACAACAACAACAACTGTAAAAAGAATCACGCCCTCTCTCGCACTCTCACTTTGCATTCAAAAGAGGGCAGCGAGCAGACAGACGCGTGCTTAATTAAGCGCAACAGACAGAGAGAGAGAGAGAGTAAAAGGTGGGAGTGTTAGTGTGAGAGAGCGAAAGGAGCAGAACGAAGCAAAAAGCTTTCATATTCAAATTTGTAGAATGGGTATGGGGTTGGGTGGTGTATGGTGCTGTGCATAACTTGTAGTTATTAAGTAGGGTAGGCAGATGGCGCCACATGCTGCCCACAGCACGCGATGCATTCAATTTTTTTTTTGCACGCTGTATAAAATTTCTCGCGCACCGCAGATTTTTCAACGACACCCACTCACAGACAAAAACACACACAACACCCGCACTATTTGTTAATGCATGTGCAGCTGACTCACATGAATACATACATACACATACATACGTACATGCACAGCAAACTGCCGATAACGACTCAATTAAACTTTCAGCAGTGAAAATCAATGACTGAGACACATCGAAAGCACTTTAAGTTATGCCTGCCGAAACTCTTATACAAACATACACAAGCTTGCACTCGTCTACTCAATACGTATACTTATACATAGTTCCATATATATTTATATGTGCATAATTTGCAGTCCAATTGAGCGCCAAGAAAAAAAAACACAAACGTCTTTTGCCATATGCTCAATTAACATAAATAGTTAAACAACAATTTATCGTATAAATAAAAGATACTCGCGCAACGCTTATTGACCCATAGCCAACAACAACAACTATGGCAATTGAGAGTGCCCTTCACAGCAATTAAAGTGAGAAAGCTTTTTTCTCCCTGCCTATTAAAGGGTCTACACAAACACACACACAAACGTATGCATGTACATGTGCGTGTTTGATCAGCTGTAATTGTGTTGCACATATTATCATTACCGTTATCATCATCAGCGGAGTAATTTGCAAAACAATAATGAGACTTACATTTACGTAGACTCTAACTTAATTATATAGTGACAACATTATCTGAGGATGTAATCGACTATTGAATAGACTGTTACCAATGTGAGAATGAACTTTTTGTATTTTACTGTTTATTATTATAATTATTTTAATCTTATATTATTTATTATTTGTAGCGTTATTATTTGTTTTTATACTTGTACACCGAAGGTATCATAGTATATTGGTTTTGTGCAATGTCCGTCATGCTGTCCGTCTGTGTGTCGCTCTGTTTGAACGCAACTTTTTCCAGCACCCTCAGAGATAGAGACTTGAAACATATATTGATCTGTACGCGCGTCTGACAAAGTGTAACAATTGGAGTGCAGCGTCCTCTAGGTGGCTAGAAAATGGACAAAATCGATAAAGCCAAATATCTCTTAAAATTTTAAAACTACAGTCCCAAAATTTGGTTGGTAGGTTGATAGCGATGTCCGATCGATGCAAAATATTTTAAATTAAACATAATATGCATTTTTAATATAAAGATGAAGCCAACGATAACTTATATCGCAAAAAAGGCTATTCACGTTCTGAATTTTCCAGTCAAATTAAACAAGCCTTCTTTTGATAATTTGAGAAATGTGTACACAAAAAATAAAAAACATTCTGAATTCACTCCAACAGTAATTGTAAACATTTTAATCAGCTTTTTTTCTTTTATGATTCAGGCAAATTCCAAACGAAAATTAAAAAAAAAAATTAGACATTTTTATGGTTAATTATGTCCAATTGGCAGTTATCTCATCATATCTCATATAATAAATGACTAGCACATAAAATACAGAACAAAGGAATGTGAACAGGTGTACAAATCAATTTTCATACAAAAACTCATTCATCGCTCGAAATTTTCCTTAAAGTCTATACGCAAAAATTCGGATTTGTTTCCATAGTTGATTATTCCTTTGATATATTTCAGGTTTCTCAAGTTTTAAACTGCGCTAGTTTACTTAGAGTTCACTGAATAAATTACTATAATATTTTTTCTTCCTTTACCTATTCCTTTGATATATTTTAAGTACCTCGATGCTTAAACTGAGCTCGATTACTTATTGCTTCTGAATGAATAAATGATTACAATGTTTAAAAAATAGGATTTGTTGCCTTTAAATTTAAGCTTATTAATGAGGACTTTCTCACCATGGCCCCTATATATCACCACAAAATTATAATCTGGGCTTGTTTTTTGTACTTTTCAGTATTATTTTACCCGCAACTAATGTTGATAACAAAAAATATGCTTTCCACATTTCGTAGTAAAATTAAAGATTGATAAGGCAAGGCATATTTCCTGAATTGATTGAACGTATCGAGTGTGCAGCTCCCCTTGAACAGTGAGTGACATTTTTGCAAAAGTTCAATTCATACACACAGACACACACACACACTCAGTTACATCATTGCCTATTTGTGTGTTATTAATAGATTGTGCCACAGGCTCAACATACACCAACACACCCACTGCGGATGCATCATCAACTTGTATGACTCAGCAACAACAAACAACAAGTTTGATTCCCAGTTTCAGTTGAGTCCCTCTCTCGCTGTTTGAATACCATTTGTTCCCTCGGTATTTGTGCTATGAAGGATTTTTTTTTCCAATGCGAACGTGCCATTGCTGACTTTTTGTTTGATGTTGTGTTTTGCTATTATTATTGTTGTTTGCGCCATTTGTGGTTTATTTGTTTCTGTTTTTTTCTTTTTTGAAGCTGATTGCGACTGGCAGTCGCCGAATGGCGGTGACTTTTTTTTTGTGTAATTCGAACTGACATGCAGATGCATGCCTAAAGATATCTGTGCATGGAAAATATACGCATATATATATATATGTATATATACATATATATGTATATAACAGCACGTGGATGATACAGGGTAACAAAACAGTTTTCAATGCTATCCGTTTTTTCAATTTGCGCACGTGATAAAAGTTAAGCAAATGCTTAAATATTCAAAATTACTAAAAAAGGTTTTGAAAAAGTTGTACAAATAATAATAAATATGTGCACTAAGTATTTTTAACAAAAAAAATGCACCAGAAGAATAAGATTATTCAAGAAAGCTTTGAATACAAATTAACTTTGTATATTGAATTCCGATAAATTTAAATCAAATATAACTTATAGCACTTCTTCTACTCCATATCTTTAGATTTTGAAAACTTCAGTTTTTACTATGCTGCGCTTTAATTTTATCCCTTATAACATTTGTAGTTGTAGGAAATTTGGTTGTGGCGTTACTTTGAGTCACCCATTAAAATATCGCCTGAATGGTCACCTCGCTATCAATTGTTGATGAGACTCTTATTAAATGCTGGCGGTTTTCTCGATTCAAATGTACGTTGACCTTCGCCAGACATTCAATCGAAGTGGATCAACACAAAAATAAAAATTCATTTACAGGTGCACGACAAGTGGATTGCAGTTCAAATTATTTGAACCGAATGCATTTACAACTCTCTAGATCTCAAGCCGATGAATTTGATGTGGATGCAATCCAATTGACAGGATATCCGGGAGCTGTTGGTGAATATAGCAGGAAGTGATTGCTGCACAAATTTTCGTTATCTCATCTAATTCAGTTTTGCCAAATAAACGACAATTGTTTTATGGCAACAGGAATGTGGTAGTTGGAGGCTACAATGAACAAAGAGAGGAATAGGCACATCAGGACAAAAGGCAACTCCCCAAAGTGTCGCACGGACAAAAGCTTCAATCAATGCCGAAAACTTTGAAATTCGCCCTCCTTGCTCCTTGATCCTGTTGCTATAACCTTTATCCCTTTCATTGTGCGAAAGCTGCCTAAGCCAATCAAGAAGCGAGGGACAACATGGAGCCATGGAGCCATTGGCAAGGACCATTTGCTAAAGCGTCGCCTTTCATCTGATTCCGATAATTTCGCAACGTGTGTATGTGTGCGTGTGTGTGTGTGAGTGTGTGGGGTGTGTCTGGTGTGTGTATGTGAAATTTGTGTGTGTTTGTTTTATATCACATTACTTGTTTAGAGAGCTTTTCATCACAATTGCATAAGGTTAATATTTCTGACCTAGCACCAGTCAGAATATGCTTTGTTGGCTAAGCTTATCTTCACTATAATCAAACTATCTACATGGACATCTTTCTTTCGTTTCTTTTGGCTGGGCTTTATATTATTTTGGCAACCAGTTTATTTGCCAGGGCTTTCAAGGGTAATTTTCCATCCCATTTTGCACACACGAATTGTTAAACATATGTTGAGTTGCTGTTGTGCTCCATTGAATTGATCGAACCTTTAAGCTGTTTATTGGCATCCGGAGCATACCGGAACGAAGCACTTCCCAACCCAATCCAATCCCTTGCCGCCCTGCCACCTTGCCGCCTCAGCCGGTTAATGCTCAGAGCAGTGTTGATTTTAGTTATTCAGCTTAAGAGCCTTTTGTGCTCAATGCCGTCTACTTTGTGGTTTATTGTTGCCAACATCATTAAATTGAGTTCTTTTCACATTTCACCTGGTTGCTTTCAATATGGTCATTCCGTTTATTTGTTTATTTACAAAATTTTCATTGTGTCTGAGCCACTTTCAACTGTTAAACTATCAGCAAAACCAAACAATATTAAACTGTTTGTAGTTACAACAATTGTTGGCAACAGAAAGCAGTTTGTAACACAATGGACCACAAACCAAAAAAAAAAATAAAAAAAAAGAATAACTTACGTAGGTAGTACGTCACAACGAAGTTTAAATACCCTTGCAGACCAGAGCCAAACTGCTCACTTCTCAATTCATTATTAAAATTAATCTTTAGAGGACATGGCCAACAATCTACCAACTAAATTTGGTGACTGTGGCTTTAAAATTGAGAGACAGATGGACAGACAGCATAACGGACATTTCACAAATTTTTCCTTTGAATGTTTATCATACAAAAACCCATCCTCTGACAAATTGTTCCTATGTCAACTCTGATATAATGATTCGATTCGAAAAACATTTAAAATCAAGACACAATTTCGCATAGCGAAAGACAGACCCTTAGAGGTCGTCTACAAATCAACATAAAGGTTATTTCATAGAACAATTGTTAGAATAACTCCCAAGCTCAATCGTGTTTCCCTAAGACGAATTGTGTGAAAATATTTACAATTTATATTTTTCAGATACAAATTACACGAACGATTATTTTTTCTTCTTGATAGTAGTATATGTAAATCCCGCATTCAGATTTCATCAACTGTCGCGAGTTGTAAATTGGATTTCTCTAGCGCTGTTATCTTCAATCGGTTTATTTATCCCTAAAAAAGGTGTGAATAATATATGATATCATATTAAATATTTGCAAACGGAATGAAATGCATACAGATCCCATAATGGATAATCCGAACGTTTTCCACAAAATAGCTAAGGCCCCAAAAATATAGAATGTACATAATACAAACGACTACGATAATAAGTGAACAGACAACAGCACTCCAGGTAATGCACTGACCAGTGCTGTGCGGATCCATTGTGTTTAGAAGGAGTCTCTGAAAAGAGCCACGCCTTTAAAGCATATCACTGAAAATGTTTGGATATTGTGTTGATGTATTTACTTTTCACATGAATCACCAGCACACACAGCATTTGTCCTATATTTTGGCTTTCATTGCTGCCTCGGACTTGGCCTTAATCAAATTATATTGGCCATATACATAGGTATATATGTACAGAGATATGTATATATATATAATGTCTCGAGGGGGAGGCGGGCGCCTTAAGTTATGCAAACACTTTTGTATGTGTGCCACTCCTACGGGATGCTCTTGCTTTGCTTTCTCTATTCCTTTTGCTGTCGCGCACACATACACATACATACACACACACGCACACACTTACACATACACGCGCACACAGAACTTTTATCCTTCTTTTTTTTCTCCTTTTTTTTTGGCTGCTGCCTCAACTTTCACTGTGAATTTTTTTTATTGAACAAAATAGGTTTTAATTTAATAAATTTTGTTGTATTCCTTGTCTCGTTTTAATTTTTTATAGATTACAAGTTTGTAAAAGCACAAGCTACGAATTTTATCGTATTTAATTTCCACATACACAACCAACATGGGACAGAACAAAATCGCGGGCGGGCGTTTCTCATACGCACCGTGGTCGACTACGCAGTAAACAACGGTCCTCGATGGGTTTGCTTCGCTCGGAGACCGTCAGTCGAAATTCGACTGGCCTGCTGGTCACGACTTTGCGCCTTGCGCGACGCTTTACAACTAAGTGTGTGTCCCTTTTTTGGGCTGGCAAACTTTATCCCTGTGCTTGAGAGAGAGAGAGAGCTTTCGCGATTCCAAACAGCTTTTCTCATGCGTGTAGCTTTTCAAGCTTAACGAAAGCTGTGTTACGCCTGCGCGCTTCGTACGTAAACAAACAAGCAATTATCTGTTGTTTTGCACGCTTTACGCTTTCCTCTTCTCATTCGGTGGTCAGCTGATTATATCTTTCGCACGTGCGTTTATCGATGTCACTGTCGCAGTCGACATCGCTGTCGCAGCGACCACCTGTGGCGTTTATATTGTGCGAGAGAGAGGGATAAAGAGAATGATTTTAGTTACTTTTGAGTGAGGGAGTTTTTTTTATCGGCTATGTTTGCAGTGAAAAATAAATCACACAAGGTATGCCAGCCTATAAAGCGCATAAAAAAAACTTTCAGCAATGCTTACTTTCTACATTACAAGGTAATACAGCATGTGTAGTGAATAAGTAATAAGGGTTGTGGTATAGATTCGAAGCTACACTACCTACAAAGTATAGATTTTGAATCGAATTCGCAATGGGGTTTTTTCTCTGCTGGGTAGTTGAGTGTTTGTAATCTAGTATGAAATAGATTTGTTTATAATTTGCATTCGTTATAATTTGTCTAATTAGATTAGAATGTTGACAGGCCGATAAGAATACGTAAGCAATATATATTAAAAATAATTTATTCCTGAGGCAAAATTAAATATACTTTTCTTTAAAAAATTCTTGCTCGAACAACAAACCGTGGAATGATAAAAGTTGAACTATATTTATTTTCTAAAAGTTTTTGTGCATATTTGTGCACTCAGCTAATAAGTTGTTGAGAAAAACCACTCCAAAGTCAGCAACAGGCTTAAAAGCCACTCAAGACACAAACAGAAATGAATAGGAAAAGCACAAACACACTCACAATGAGTGTCTTAAGTTAATCTGTGACCTTGACCCGTTAAATGCAATTGCATTTGCATTAGAGGCACGCAAAAAGTCGAAGTCATCGTCAACGCCTTTGTCTTTTTTTATGTGGAAATCACATCATATTTGCACACGACCCGTTTTCATCAGCATCGCTCAAGCGAATGCATAAAGCAGGAGAGGCCAAACTAATGCACACAACTAAGAAAGCTAATTCGCAGCGCTGATGCGTGAAACGACAAAGGGGAAGGAGGACGGATGAAGGCAGCAAACAAGCACACACATGAATGAAAGCAAAAGTTGTGTGTGCAAAATGTTGGAGCCAACAACAACAACACCACCAGCAGCATCAACAAAAAATAAACACTCAAAAAGCTACACCCACGACACACTGCCTTACATTGAGAAAGCTTTTCGTGCGCTCGCGCCTGAGCTTTTTGGCAGCGACTCTAAGCGTAAGCTTTTCCAGCATTTTCATTTGAGCGCTGGCCTTTTGTGGGTCGTCGTCGGCTGTGTCGGACACATTAAAAGCTGCATTATTCTTTTGTTGTTTTCTCTCGGTGACTATCGTTAAATGCGGTCGCGCCGTGCAAGCATCTGCGAAGAAAATTCGAATACCTCGTTCAATTATTAATTATTTATTAGTGCTACTTATTTATACGACTTCGAAGTTGAAATGAAAAATGTGAATTGTTTTGTGCAACTTTGATTTGTTTACATCTGAAAATCTGAGAAGATATTAGTAAGTGTTATTTTTTTTCATCATCCTCCTTCTCGAGCATGAAAATGTACACCTGGCAAATCAATCTAGAGCCAGGCAATGTGAGATGTGAGCTGTTTGATTGTGTGTGTGTGTGTGTGTGACTGCCCAGCATCCCAGCAAAAAAAGGCAAATTTTTGAATGGGCCACCCGCCTATCAGAGGCATGTGTATACATCACACACCCCCACACATACACAACTGTAACCCCTTAATATATAAGTGTTTACATATACATATACATAAATCTGTGTGAATAGAAGAATCTGGAAGTTGTTTGATTATTGTTATTGAAATGCTTCTTAATTAATTTTAATGAATTTTGAAATAAATTTCATTTTAATTGCCCAACAGCTGTGAGCGATACACAAAAAGAAGAACAAGAACAATAATTTATCATTGTTAAAATGATAACAGTTCTAATTGAATTAAATTCATTTAAATGTAATCCAACGAAATCGAATGAATGATTGTTATTAAGGCAGCTGCTACATTATTTAAAATCGCTTTTCTAAGCACAATTGCCAGCAAGTTATGACTTTCAGCCCACATTTTCCGGTTCCTGCCACATGCTGCAGCTTCATCGCTGTCCTGGGGGCATTCTACTTTGCCTTTGACTGACAAGTCAATTTTTTTGTTTTTTTTTTTTAGCATTTTGTTGGGGCTCCTGCTCTCCCTGCGGAATTTGTTGGAATTTCTTTCCGCCCAAGGTCTCACACTTACACACACACACCGAGTTTTGCCTGAACATAAATATGCATTTTTAATGTTTTATTGTGCCTAAATCCCAAATCAGAGCTCTGAGGACTGACTGGAATTTTGCCTAAGTGGATACTGGAATTTAAGCTTAAGACAAATCCACTACTACTACTAATTGTCTGTCGTGGCGGCTGACAAGCTAATACACTCAGAAAAATTAAGCTAAATTTCAGTAATTTGCCAAATTTTGTATATTTCTCAAATTTATGGTTTCTTAAAACGGTTTGGGATTGTCGATTTGGGGCATGCCTTTGTAATTTTGTAGTAATATTTTCTTATATATTTCTTATATATAGTTTGTTCTGAGTGTATTCAATTGGCCATTATTTGTAAGTGGACACGATTCGACTTCTGTCCATTGATAGTTGAGCTCTTCGCTTTCTGATTGAAGCTGATTATTATGCCAAACAGACACACATCATAAATACATCAACACACACAACACAAGAACACACTCACATATATTGAATATTCCGAATATTGCCTAATAGTATTTTTTGGGCAGGGACTATAATTAAAATAGAAAAAGAAGAATGCCGGTGACTGACCCAAATAATCGCTTGTTTAATGGTTCATAACTCAATGAATAGTATACGGAAATTACAGGAATTTTATTGATTATTTATTATTGTAGTTGAGGCAATGTTTAATTTTGGACTGCACAACTATTGTAATTTATTTGATAATTTAAAATGTCTGTGCATTAAATATTTCGAATGCCTATTGAGCTGTATGTGGTAAGACTCTCTGCTAAGACTCGGAACATACAAACAATGGGCATGGAAATCAATGTGGCATGCCATTAAAACAACAATAGCAATACACATTTGTTTTATTTTCCACATAGATTGCTAAAGCATTTCGACTGATTTTTGTTTTCCATTTTCTATGCACAATGGCGACAATCATGGCAGAATAGTTTGCTTATGACAAGCGCTTAAAAGTTAAGGGCACTGCTTACACATAAAATATGAAGCATAAAGTCAGAGTAAGAATTCCTCATTCAATGTGTGTCCATATTGGGCACATAAGAAATTTGTAGGTATTCGAATTATGATTAATTTATCTGGTTGCTACGCCCAAAAAAACTGGCTAGATTTCCTGCGTGCAGCAAAGCTACTGATAGCGATAACTCTATGACATATTACGGCTGGCTTATGTAATGTACTAATTAGGCTAAATGTGATCTCTTCTGCTACTTACAAACATAATAAATATATGCTTTTTCTTTCTTTCTACTCCCACAGGACACAGAATAATAGCAGCGACAAATCTTTGCAATTAACTCGCATAACCGGCCACAAACAAAGCGAAAACAACAAGTAGCAGGCGGAATCCCACCCGCCGTCAAATCACACACGCACACTCACACACATTCAAGTGAAATACACAACACACACACACACTCCCCCTCAATATGGGCGACAATATAATTGGCTCGGCGAGCTTCCTCCACTTGGGCGACATTGTTTCGCTCTATGCGGAGGGCAGCGTTTGCGGTTTCTTGAGCACACTCGGGTGAGTACCATTCATACTGGCACATAGTTTTTCACTCATAGCACTCATTTACTCACCTGCTCACCTGCTCACCTAGTCAACCACTCACTTACTGTACTTGTTATGAATGACATTTCAATTGAAGATCTTTGAGGACACCCTGACTACTGTTGCGTGGCGCCTCGAGTTTTTCCTTTCTCAATGTGCCACGTAAAGGAAAGCTACTTATATGCTAATTAGTGCAAGATAATTAGATATAATCAACATGCTCAACAATGCTAGACAACTCTTGAAACTTGCACGTTCTTTTCGAATTTAAAGTGTCTGTACTTATTTATCTAAAATTTAATCTATTTTCTTTGTATCTTTTTGATTCAGAAAATTTGATTTAGGAAAGAATTCTTTGCAAAAATATTGCATTAAATAAGGAAATTTGTAACATTGTAGGAAAATTCGGCTATCCCTCAGAAACACTAATTATGACAGTTATTGCAAACGCCAATTATCAAAATAAAGAGCATTGTTTTTAAAACCGCTTAAGGGGGAAATATCCTGAGACAGAATAAAATTCTTATTTCAAAAATATTTTTTGGAATCCCTTAATTCTTCAATGTAAAACTGAGTGAAAGAAATTTGTTGCTATCGAGAAAAATTTGAAATATTTAAATGAAATAGATTAAAAAGTGAATAATTAAATTTAAATTTGAAATGAAATATGATGAATGTTACTCAAAATATAAAATGGATCAAAGAAACCAATCAGTCCAAATATGAGTATGTTAGATCTCAAAAAACTGTACGATAGACGATTGGGATAAACCTGTCCGAGCAGCTGACAGGTCAAGGAAATCTATTCATACATATTTAATGGATCCCAGCAACTTGCTTCCTTTCTAAATCTTCAATAGTGGGTACATTTATTCATTACTCGTTTAACAATACTTTTTATCTTAAGGATGACTTTTATTTCTACTTTTTATATCTAATATATATATTATAAATTTATATTTCAACAGTCTGGTGGATGATCGAACCGTTGTGTGCCCTGAGGCTGGAGATTTGAGTTGTCCGCCCAAAAAGTTTAGAGGTAAGCAGTAGCAGCATTAAGAGTTTAATTAAACTTATTTATAACTGTATTCAATTCAATTGAACTTTACAGATTGCCTTATCAAAATATGTCCCATGAATCGGTATTCCGCACAAAAGCAGTTCTGGAAGGCAGCCAAGCAATCGGCCAGCTCCAACACAGATCCCAATCTGCTCAAACGTTTGCATGTAAGCTTCAAAAGGTTTCATTTGAAGACTAGATCTAATCCTTCCTTCTTTAGCATGCTGCGGAAATTGAGAAGAAACAGAATGAAACCGAGAACAAGAAGCTACTCGGGACCTTCATACAATATGGTCGTGCGGTGGTGCAGTTACTCCACTTAAAGTCCAATAAGTATCTAACGGTGAACAAACGTCTGCCCTCGCTGCTGGAGAAGAATGCGATGCGTGTGTATTTGGATGCGAATGGAAATGAGGGCTCTTGGTTCTACATAAAACCCTTCTACAAGCTGCGCTCCATTGGCGACTATGTCGTTGTGGGCGACAAGGTCATCCTCAGTCCGGTAAATGCGGATCAGCAGAATTTGCATGTGGCCGCCAACTATGAGCTGCCCGATAATCCCGGCTGCAAGGAGGTTAACGTTCTCAACTCATCAACCTCGTGGAAAATCTCATTGTTCATGGAGCACAAAGAGAACCAGGAGCACATACTCAAAGGCGGCGACGTCGTACGTCTCTTCCACGCTGAACAGGAAAAGTTTCTCACCATGGATGAGTACAAGAAGCAATACCATGTCTTCCTGCGCACCACGGGACGCACCAGTGCCACAGCGGCAACCAGCAGTAAAGCGCTCTGGGAGATCGAGGTGGTGCAGCACGATTCATGTCGCGGCGGCGCCGGCGATTGGAATTCGCTGTATCGCTTCAAGCATCTAGCCACTGGTCACTATCTGGCTGCCGAATCCGAGTCCGATGTAGTAGCTGGCGTAGTCGCAGCCAGTGTCCATGAGGCGCTGCTCGTAGACTGCAGCAAAGACTCGGGCCTCGGCTCCACAATGAACTCCACCCTAAACGGTGGGTTTTAGCTGTAAAACTGTAATACTACTTTACTCACTTAATGAACATAGGATGTGATAGGAAATCAATCAGCTAGGTTGTCCATCCCTCATTCTGGGGTCTTCCTTCCTTGCGGATATGTCGGAACTCTTCGATACCCAATCTAGAAACGCTGATTTTTTCATTTTCATTCAGACGAAAACTAAACTTGTGTAAAGATGTAAAAATTAAGTAAAAAGAACTTAACCCCAACTCCAAAGAAAGTAAATTCTAATTTTATATTAAAAAATAATAATATTAATAATAGATAATTCATAATTTAACTTAAGTAAATGTTTAGTATGCAACCTATGTGAAACTCATGCTTAATTCTCACTGTATTGCAGATAAACAGAAGGGCAAGCTATATCGCCTGGTCTCCGTGCCATATTCAGCGGACATTGCATCTGTGTTTGTGCTGGATGCGACAACAATGGCCCGGCCCGATAGCTTGGTGCCGCAGTCCAGCTATGTGCGATTGCAGCACATTTGCTCCAATACGTGGGTGCATGCCACGTCGATACCGATCGATGCGGACGATGATAAGCCGGTCATGTCGAAGGTCTGCTGCTCACCCATCAAGGAGGACAAAGAGGCGTTTGCGCTCATACCCGTATCGCCGGTGGAGGTGCGTGATCTGGACTTTGCAAACGATGCGTGCAAAGTGCTGGCCATGGTTACCAGTAAACTGGACAACGGCAGCATATCGATCAATGAGCGACGTGCGCTTATCTCACTGCTGCAGGACATTGTGTACTTCATAGCGGGCATGGAGAATGAGCAGAACAAAACCAAGGCGCTCGAGTTCACCATCAAGAATCCCATACGTGACAGGCAAAAGCTGTTGCGCGAACAGTACATCCTCAAGCAGCTGTTCAAGATACTGCAGGGTCCGTTCCAGGAGCACACAGCCGGCGACGGTCCATTCCTGCGACTGGACGAGCTCGGCGATCCTAAAAACGCTCCCTACAAGAACATCTTCCGGCTGTGCTATCGCATACTGCGTCTCTCCCAGCAGGATTACCGCAAGAATCAGGAGTACATTGCCAAGCACTTTGGCCTTATGCAGAAACAGATCGGCTACGATATCCTAGCCGAGGACACAATCACCGCCCTGCTACACAACAATCGCAAGCTGCTGGAGAAGCACATAACGGCGGCGGAGATCGAAACGTTTGTCGGACTCGTGCGCAAGAACATGCTCAACTGGGACTCGCGCTTCCTCGACTACCTCTCCGATCTGTGCGTGTCGAATCGCAAGGCAATTGCCGTCACCCAGGAGCTCATCTGCAAGAGTGTGCTCAGCGACAAGAATGTCGACATCCTCATCGATACACAGGTCAAGGCGCTCCGTGGCGACATAGCTGTGCGCTGCTACAAGGGCGCCTCCGAGGATGTGTGCCTGGCCACACTCACTGAGGTCACCGGCGACGATGAGGATCGCTCCGATGTGCAATCCACCTCGACCACGACCACTTGGGACAGTGCGAGCCTCAATGACGAGTTTGACGCTCTGCCCAACGAGAAGTACGAGATACATTTGCAGTGGAAGGGACAACCGGTTGGTATTTTAATATTATAGTTTTGACCTTGTCTTGATCAAACACCAAATGACACTATATGCTTGGACAGTACTAAAAATCGAGTCGAACTAGAGAAGTGCCTTATAATCTGATCCTAGTAAGATAATCATTATTTTCTTTAATTTGTGCTGTTAGACGTCGCGCTCCATGGCGGATCTAGCGAACTGTGTGGCCGATGGCTGTGAACAGGAAGCAGCCATATTGAACTATTATCGCCATCAGCTGAACCTGTTCTCCAACATGTGCCTGAACCGTCAGTATCTGGCACTGAACCGACTCTCGCCGCAACTGGACATTGATTTGATACTGAAGTGAGTATGTCTGCTGACAAGTATCAAGTTCTATTCTAATCTTAATTTCTATCCGGCAGATGTATGTCAGACGAAACGATGCCATATGAGTTGCGCGCATCCTTTTGCCGGCTAATGCTCCACATGCATGTGGATCGCGATCCCCAGGAGCCAGTTACGCCTGTGAAATATGCGCGACTGTGGAGCGAAATACCCTCAAAGATGTCCATCATGGAGTGAGTTATAGATGTCGCTATAGCGACCCATAGCTTTCAGCTAACGATAAACTCTTCTTTATTATTCTGTTTCAGCTATGATGGCAAAAATCTGCAACCAGATCAAAACAAACAGGCCTGCCGTGCCAAATTCAATACGACAATTGCCTTTGTGGAGAACTATTTGTGCAATGTGGCTACCAAGGTGTGGCTATTCACGGATCAGGAGCAGAACAAGCTCACATTTGAGGTGCGTCACAAAAAGAGGTCTCAAGTCAAACCATGCAATCTAAATATTTATATTGATAGTCAAATGGCTACAAAATCTATTGACCCTATATCAACAACATAGATATCGGAATAGCTGACGAGCTAGCCAGCAAACAAACAAAACACAGTAGAAAGTTAAAAATAAAATTTTAGGTCGGAAGACAAGTAAAAATTATAGCCTGAAAATTGATGTATCGATATATGGGCATAGATCGAAACTTCAAAATGCCATAACTTCGTCAAAACTCAACTGATTTTAAAAAGCAAGGGCTTTTTGATCATAGTTTTGCCCCTAAATCAATCGTACATGTAAAGTTAAAAATGAAATTTGAGGTCGGAAGACAAGTAAAAATTATAGCCTGAAAATCGATGTATCGATATATGGGCATAGATCGAAACTTCAAAATGCCATAACTTCGTCAAAACTCAACTGATTTTAAAAAGCAAGGGCTTTTTGATCATAGTTTTGCCCCTAAATCAATCGTATATTTAAAGTTGAAAACGAAATTTGAGGTCGGAAGACAAGTAAAAATTATAGCCCGAAAATCGATATATCGGTGTATGGGCATAGATCGAAACTTCAAAATGCCATAACTTCGTCAAACCTCAACTGATTTTAAAAAGCAAGGGCTTTTTGATCATAGTTTTGCCCCTAAATCAATCGTACATTTAAAGTTGAAAACGAAATTTGAGGTCGGAAGACAAGTAAAAATTATAGCCCGAAAATCGATGTATCGGTGTATGGGCATAGATCGAAACTTCAAAATGCCATAACTTCGTCAAAACTCAACTGATTTTAAAAAGCGAGGGCTTTTTGATCATAGTTTTGCCCCTAAATCAATCGTACATTTAGAGTTAAAAATGAAATTTTAGGTCGGAAGACAAGTAAAAATTATAGCCTGAAAATCTGAATATGGG
>JAWNMK010000411.1:0-122051 GCA_035044105.1 Drosophila nr. perissopoda 5 BK-2023a
AAGAAATTTCGACAATTCTTAACAAGTAGTCAAGAAATGGTTACGGTACCTTTAATGCATTTGGTTTCTCTGGTGCACCCTTCGGCTGCAGCCGTATCTGGGTGCGTATGGTGTCCAGGGGGTTGACGGCACGACAGGTGTACTCTCCGTAGTCCGAGTGCTGCAGATGGGCAATGCGTAGAATCGATGTATAGATATCATTGTTCTCCATGCGTGTGCTGATCTCGTAGTGCCCGTCCGAGGACATGGTCAGTGGGGAGGGATTACTGCTGAATTGCCACTGAAACTCTGGCTTTGGATAGGCTTGCACCTTACAAATGACCTCAGCGGACTCACGCATATCATAGGCAACTTTATTGTATTGATGCAGGACAATCGGTTCGTGTTCAATACGCAGATGCATCGATGAGTTGGCCGAGTTCACATCGTTCTCGTAGAGGCACGTGAAGAGTCCGCGATCGCCGGGCAACAGTTGATTCCCATTTGGACGCGCCTTGCCACGAAAGCGTAGAACACTTTGTATGGTCACCACACCTCCGCCTGCATCTGTGGGCGTGTTGCGTATCTCGTAGAGTTTGCGGGATGGCAATATTTCCGTGCCATCCTTGATCCAGCGTATTTGCGGAGTCGGTTTCGCTTTGGCACTACAAGTGACGGCGTAGTCAACATCGCCAACACGTCGAGTCATGTGCTGCTGCAACTTGGCCTGGAATTGTGGCGGCTGATGCACCTCCAGCACAATAGTGGCCATCTTACCGATACCCAGCTCATTGACGGCATGGCAATGGTAACGACCCTCGCTTCCCAGATGTGCCTTCGGTATGGAGTACTGCGGCCCTTGAGCGAGTATCTTCTGCGTGTTGCTCAACTCACCGTCCATGTCGCGAAACCAGCGATACTGTGGCACTGGCCAGCCCGGTGGATTAGCCGAACAACTGAGTGTAACGCCATTTCCCACATGCACTACCGGCTTATTAGGCGAGATGTACGCCTGACCAGGTCGATGACGGACCAGCAGTGCAACGGTCGAGTTGCCAATACCCTCTAAACGCTTTGAGTTATACGGTTGCATGAGATTCACCGAGCGGCATATATAATTTCCCGCATGCTCCGCCCGCACCGAGACCATTGTAAGCTGTTCACCCGTGTAGCGGAAATCGGGTGCACCCTCCTTCAGCCACTCAATTGCAATGGGAGAGGGATTTGCCGTCACATTGCAGCGCACCAGGACAGTTTCACCCTCCTCGGCTTCGTGGGTCTTTGACTCGATGGTCACAATCGGTGCATAGAGCACATCCAATATGATGTCCTTTTCGCCGGTTTTGCCCAAGCCATTGTCGGCACTGCAGGTGTACTTGCCGGCATGATGGCGACTCACATGATAGATCGTGTGACTGTGCGTGGCACTCACGTATTGGCCGTTGCGTGACCAGCGAACATTTGATACCATCGGTTTGGCGTCCACCCGACAATCAAGTTTGGCAATGTGATCGCGTTCAATGCGTAATGGGTTCTGTGGCCCAACCTCAACGCGTGGATAATCTGCAATAAAAAAAATTAGAACACAAGATTAGGTAAGGTATTTCTGGATATTAACTTAGTTGGTTCGAATTTGCGGTTAGCATCCACATAGTAATTAAGGTCGAAAATGTCGGGTGCGTTAAGTGTGCCTATTAGGTTGCCAATAGTTATTTTCAATTACACGGCCCGTCATTCAACTGATGCCGGTTCAGTTCGACGTGAACCATCGACATTTTTAAATATAACAATAACATAAATTTGAGGTCTAACAGCCGCAACAACTACCAAAAAAAAAAGGTCGAGTCTGCTCAACCATTACATCCAAGTACATTGCCCACAGCACAGTGTTTGTTAACCCATTATTTTTTCCATTACACTACTATTAAATTTTCAGATTGTAGAAGTACAATTTTCTGTAGCAATTATTTTCGATATATGAATTACAATTTAAAAAAATAATTTTTCTTGTCTTATCAAACTCAACAAAACTATTTACTAAATTTAAAAAAATCTTATTTTATTAATTTGTAAAATTTATTTGTTCCATTGACATAGATTAATAAAGAAATTAAAGCGTAATAAGTAAAAAACTTTAAGCTATAAATAACTTAGAATAAAATGTGAATTTTTTTAATAATTTTTATTTTGTTGAGTATTTTAAATCAAATAATTTTGGATGACTCTCAACCAATGTGCCGAAGGCAATTCAGCTTAAATGGCAACCATGTGCCGATAGTTAACGTTCGCTACAAGTCGGTATATGGGCTGGCTTTGGGCCACTTGGCTGGTTGGTCAAGCGTCTAACATAACAGGTCTTAACTATTTTAGCTGTTGTTGTTTTTATGCGTGTTGTTTTTGTGTTTTGCTTGTTATTTCAGTGCCAATTAACTTTTGAAACACTTTACTTTAATCACCTACTGACCAAATACTTAAATGCCCATTATTGTGCACAACTCCAAAGTTGTTGTTGTTATTGTTGCTGTTGTTGTTGTTGTTGTTGTTGCTTTTGAACGAGCGAAAAATATTCTAAACTGCCACAAAACCGGGGGCATATCAAAAACTGCGTCTGCTCTGTGCCCAATTACGAGGCAACCAACACATTAAGTCCGGACAAAAACTGTACATGCGTCTGCGCCTGTGGGTGTTGTGTGTGTGTGTGTGTGTGTGCCTGGTGTGTTGGTGTGTGTAATTATAAAATAAAATTTAATGAGCAACGCCTGTCAGCGTGCGCACAGAATCAAAAAAAAAATGCTCCTATTTTGCATACCAACACATGCTGTCCTGCTCAGTATGTTGCCGTCCTTCCTCTAACTTTACCCCTCTCCCCTTAGCATTTTTATGCCCAGCGAACCATACAGTTTCACGCTGATGGGTGTTACTGCCTTCTAACGGCCATCTAGCCCCACTTCCATGCCACAAACTTGCTGACATTCGCCATGAAGTTGGTTGCGCAATTTTTCATATTTTTCCTACCTTCTTCTCATTTTTCCTATTACATTTTGGTAGTCGTTAAAGGTATCTTGATTTTCACACTTACTTTAGTTTATTACTTGTTACCTGAAAACTTATATGGTTATAAGCGAAAACTTTAATATGTGTAAGAATTTTATAAAATGTGAAAGAACTATTGAGTGAAATGGTAAAGCTGAATCTTAATCAGTAAACTCAGTTATGTTTTAAGATTTACGATTTTTAAATTATTTTTAAATATTTTTTAAATTTTTACTTGATAAAAATAAATTTAACTGCACATGAATTCCATATATGAATTAGACTGTCTAAGCTTAAATATTTTTTCATATTTTTTTGATCATGAATATATATATACTCCTTCGGTTCGGAGAAACATTCTTCTGACTGTTACATGCTTGTGCACAACTTCATTATAGCCTTCTTACGCCATTTCAATGTGCTTTGGGTATATAATTTTTTTTTCAGTTTTCGGCTTTGTTTTGTTCATTGTATTTTTTTTTATTTTTATTTTAACTTTTTTTTTAACGAGTTGGCAGGTCGCATTGCGCTGTTGCTGTTCACATGCAAGTTTGCCACGCCCTGGTGGAACGCGGGGAGGCATTGTGATTTTATGACTGGCTACATTATCGCCATGCAACATGCGTCGTTGCCTGCACTTGCAACGGCTGGCAGCACCTGGGCTCCCCACGGAACTAAGCCGCACTAGCAAACCTTGTTACTGGAGCCAAACGAGGTACTGGCTTCCGGCTAGGCGGGCGTTAAATAAAAATGAGCGAGCGTTGCTCATACGCCGCGTGGTCTTTACTTAAGCCCGTTGGCCATTTTTGCAGCCAAATTAAATTATTTAACCCGGAACTGGGCCGAGTCCCGAGCGTTATACATGCCACAGGATGTATCACACACAGCAGCTCCGAGTTATTTTAATGAGGCGAGTTTGCATTTGCTTTAATCCTACAGCTCTTGCACCCCAACCACGCATACCTCGCTTCCACGTCATGTCTTGGCCAAATTGAAACAGCAACAGCGACAACAAACAGAAGCAGATACAGCTGCTGCTGCTGCTGCTGCTGTGGCGTACGTGTCATACAACACGTCACGTGACTTCCGCTGCGCGTGCTTGCAACACCTGCATTCGTATGTAGCATTTGGCATACCTGTCTCCCTCCTCCTCCCCGCCCGCCACGCAATCAGCCAACCATTACGATGGTTTATGCCCCGCTGTTTGACAGCCAAATATCAGTATAAATATTGAAACGACATTTCAATGCGTTGTTTGCTTAAACATTTAAAGTAAGCTTGCTCAGCAGAAACACATTTCAATTGTTATTATAACGGTGTGTTTTTGGGTTCATTTGTTTTATGAGTCTGAAGCTCACAATGTTCATTTATTCCAAAGATAGTTATATAGAACACATATTTAACTAGTTTTTTTTAAGCGAATATTGTTTTATTCTAGAGCTTAAAGCTTAACAATAAAGACAACGTCCATCTGGCCGTCCATCTTTCTGCCAGTTTCTATGCAAACTAGTCTCTCAGTCTTAAAGCCACCTGAATGAAACTTGGAATATATCCAATTAAGATTGGTTGAGATATGAAACAACTTTCTGCTTCGAAACAAATTCACAAAAGAAAAATGATCTTAATCTTGTAATTAAGATTGTCAATCGGATATCGAGTATGTATCTCCCAAAATCGGTCGGTTTTATTTTAAATTAAAGTGATATTTTGGGGTTAGCAAGTTTAAAAGAGTATCTTATCGTGACCTTGTCTAATTAAGTCGTGACTTATTCAAAAACGGTTTAGCTTTCATCAAAGTGAAGGCAGCTTAGCAGTCAAGGGAGGTCAGCCCCAGATCATTGTTAAGTAGTCAGTAAAAATAATCAACTAATTACAAGTTGCCCAAGGTATTTCGAAACTCGCCAGAAGTTCATTCTTATGTTTTTGAGTTTCTATCGAAACCGCATACGGTTGGTTGATTAAAGTAACGATTGACGGCGGCGGTAAGCCACAAATTGAATTGTTGAAAGGAGCTTTTTTGCTGAATGTAACTGTCAGTTGCTATTTTTGAACCTTACAATTGTCAGCGAGCTCGGCACACCCAAACTCTGCCTGCCCCCCTCGCCAAGCACTCCCTATGCATCGGTAACCCAGTTTTGCCAATTTTTAACATTCGCTTGCACTGCTTATAAAAAGTATTGCCTACTTTTTTGCGCGGTGGGAAACTCATCTCGCTGGCACTGCACTTGGGTGTGTGTGTGTGTGTGTGTGTAGTGGACCATAGGTGTCATATGCATGGCGATTGAAATTAATTGAATTGGCTTTGAGCTGCAACAGTCCCACATACAACAACAACAACATTCAGTCGGTCCTTGCGGTTGCTGATGAAGTTGGTTGAGAACTTTGCAGTTCATTTTTGTTTCTGCTGCTGCCAGTTAATTGAAATTGGGCAGCAATTAATTTGCTTTGTCACAAAAGCTTTTAAGTTTTTAATACACCGTCACTACACCCCCCACCTCCCCTCCCCCATGCCTCCTTTATTGCTCTGATGAGATGTAAAGCAAAGCATTTTACAACTTGTGTGCAGATAATTTGAGTTTGGGCGACTTAAAGCTGAAGTCTCTAAAGTTAACAACTGAAATTTCAGCTGCAGGTGAGAACAATGTTGTGCACTCATTAAATTGTTTAGCGCTGCCCAGCTGCAGTTCAGTTCTACAGAGAAGAAAAATAAAATAAACTCGCTTCAGGAAATCTTAATTTTATTTTTGAACAAATGTTTAATTTCTTTTAATTTCCTTTGCAGCATTTTCTTCAAGTGTAAAACGGTCAACCAAGAAGCTAAACAGCTGGCGGCGAAAATGTCAAAAGTTAAAATCAGCTTAAGAAAGCTGAGAGTCGAAAGCGCTGCCAGCTACAATCTTCAAGCATAACAACCAGGCAGGACAAAAAAGGACATGCCGAGCGATGCCAACTTTCTATCTGCTAACTCCTTGATATTGTGAAATTTTTTGTTTTTGCTGGCAAGCAACAGTTGTTGCTTTTGTTGTTGGCATTCCTTTTATGGTGCCGCTTGCAGCTTGCTGCTTGCTGTGTGGCTATGCAAATGTCCTGGCGCCAGGATGCAACAGCCAGGCAGAGGCAGCCTGGCACAGAGCTGGCACACGATGCCCACACACTGACACTAATTGCAATTGTGTGCGGCATTAGCACGTGTCTGTATCGCTCCCTGAGGCTACCTGCTGTTCTTAGACTCCACCAAGTTGCTGCAAAAAGCTTTTGTACTCTGCTTTGGCAGAGGACATTTGGTCCTTTGGTTTTTTGGCACTTTGCCTCTTGCCTTTGGCAACGGCATAATCAAAATGGACAAGCCACAAAACTCGCTGCCGGCGCGCTGGAACAGGCTTCTCCTCGATATTGGCAAGCAATAACAGAGCTCAGGTCTCCTTGTTGTTGTCCTTGTTTGCTCTTCTTACTTCCTGCTGCCTCTTCGTTTTGTTGTTATAGTTTAGATGCCGCAGGGATGCAATCCAAAGCATTTCGTTTGCCAATGTGTCTTTAGTTGATATCCAGTGGCATCAATTATTAAAAATACAGCTTCACCACATTTCAGCTGTCAATTAACTATTGATATATTCAAATCATGTTCTCTAATGCAATCGATAGGCATGTAATCGATTAGTGTTATGCATAAGGGAGCCAAGAACAACGTGTTGAACTAATGCTTGCTGAACAGAAAGCACTGAGCGAGTAAAACAGCATAAAAACAATGGAAATGTTTTTTTTAGTGCCCTTAAGAAATATCTTTGGTCTTTTGTTACATAAATATTTAAGCTATGTCTTTCTAATTCATTAATAATTTACTATATAAAATCGTACTCGAAGTCGTGCTGCCGGTTTATTTAACAATTGATATCGATTTTATTAACCTAAAAGAAGTTTGAGATAAGCTGATCTCTTCACTCCACCAGCAAAATAATCGAACTTTAACAGAATATCTTTGATATTTTTTACCATATCTCAAGTCTACTTATTTTGTGGATAAGCAAACGGCTTAATTAAACTTAGAGCTTCATTTAATGGTATAAAATCGTCTGATCAATAAATCATTATGTAAATCTAAAAATTGATTACGTGAACTTAGTCGATAATCGTGTCAGGCTGCCAGGTGCCTGGAGAAATATTGCCAGATTTTATATCTAGTTGTCACTGACGTATTTAACTATTAATATCTTATAAAAATGGTGCTACCGCTTTTGCAACGCTCCACGCTACGTGGCGTCCAACAGATGACAAAACCAAGGACGAGTGTTCGTATGGCGTCACAGGAATATCGCTTGGAGAGCGACACATTTGGCGAGCTGAAAGTGCCCGTTGACAAATATTATGGCGCACAGACGATGCGCTCCCTGATCAACTTTCCCATTGGCGGCTCGACGGAACGCATGCCGAAACCCGTCGTTAAGGCAATGGGTATTTTGAAGAAGGCCGCTGCCGAAGTCAACAAGGAGTTTGGACTCGATGAGAAGGTGAGCGAGGCCATCTCGAAGGCAGCGGATGATGTCATCTCCGGCAAGATGTACAACGATCATTTTCCACTGGTCATCTGGCAGACGGGCTCCGGCACCCAGAGCAACATGAACGTCAACGAGGTTATCAGCAATCGCGCCATTGAGCTGATGGGCGGCAAGCTGGGCTCCAAGACGCCAGTGCATCCCAACGATCATGTGAACAAATCGCAGAGCTCCAACGATACCTTCCCAACGGCCATACACATCTCGGTCGCCCTCGAGCTGAACAACAATCTGATGTCGGCAATTAAGACGCTGCACGATGCACTCGCTGCCAAGTCAAATGAGTTCAAGGACATCATCAAGATTGGGCGCACCCACACCATGGACGCGGTACCCCTGACCCTCGGCCAGGAGTTCAGTGGCTATGCCCAGCAGTTGGCCTATGCCCTCGATCGCATCGACGTATGCCTGCCGCGCGTCTATGAGCTGGCTTTGGGCGGCACAGCCGTCGGCACTGGACTTAATACACACAAGTGCTTTGCCGAGAAGTGCGCCGCCAAGATTGCCGAGCTCACCTCGCTGCCCTTTGTGACGGCGCCCAATAAGTTCGAGGCGCTGGCCGCCCGCGACGCCATGGTGGAGGTGCACGGCGTGCTCAATACTATTGCCGTCAGCCTAATGAAGATAGCCAACGATATTCGCTTCTTGGGTTCAGGGCCACGTTGCGGTCTTGGCGAGCTCTCATTGCCCGAGAATGAGCCGGGCAGTTCCATTATGCCTGGAAAGGTGAATCCCACACAGTGCGAATCGCTGACCATGATCTCGGCACAGGTTATGGGCAACCAGGTGGCCGTTACAGTGGGCGGTGCCAATGGACACTTTGAGCTGAATGTGTTCAAGCCTCTAATTGTGTCCAATGTGCTGCGCTCCATCCGCCTGCTCTCCGATGGCAGTCGCACATTTACGGCCAACTGTGTCAATGGCATTCAGCCCAACAAGGATCGCATTGCGAAGATCATGAACGAGTCGCTGATGTTGGTGACTGCATTGAATCCGCACATTGGCTACGACAAGGCGGCCAAGATAGCAAAGACGGCGCACAAGAACGGCACCACGCTCAAGGATGAGGCCATTAATCTGGGCTATCTGACCGAACAGCAGTTCAACGATTGGGTGCGACCCGAGGAGATGCTGGGCCCCAAGTAAACAGGAGCAACAAAAAAATTCGACTATCTAAGCAAAAGCTGATCCCTTTTTTTAACTGTCTGGATTGAATGCTTGCCAGTGAAACGGAAGTTTTCTTTGTGATCAGTCCAAAACAGATTCGAGAATAAAATTCATGTTTGAAAAAAAAATAAATAAAAAAAAAGTGACATTGAGAAATAAATATAAATAATAAACATTTGCACTCGAGTCTTCAAATAATTTAGTTGAACAGAAGGCGCAAATACCCTTACAATTTAAGGAATATCTCTCATTTATATTTACTTATCTAGTTATTTTAACCATAAATCTTTTAAAGCTGAATTCAACTGATGAACATTTTTTTAACTGTTACACAACACTGCACCGAGTAACGAGCAAAACTATCAAATGATTGAGCGATTAACGTGGCCTGTTTGCGCTTTATAATCGAATCAAAAATGCTTTATGCAAATATTTGACCAACGAATCAAAAATGGAATTTTGTTGCCGCATCGCTTGTTCTGTGTTGTCGTTGGCTGCAATTCCATTTTGGTTTTTGTGTGCCAAGAAATTTCACGCCGAAAGCGCATTATTGTCAGAAATGTTTGCCGCTGCACGGAATTTGCATGCCACCTGAGTGCTGAGATGGATGCTGGCCTCCCGCCCCTACCCCGACCCCAAGCCCAATTCTCTTTTGCGTGGCATCTTGTCTATTGCGTTTTTTTTTTTTCTTTTTTTGTTTATTCAAATTGAAATGTCTTTTCAACGGCTTTGCCTTCCACTTCAACAGACCCACGACACATGAGTCCTGTTTGTCTTCGTCGCCGGCGACTTTTTGGCCAAGGACTCGAGGCGAACGGCATCAAATCGTGGCTGGGCTTATTACGTGCACTGCATGCAACTGCACAAAAGTCACGCGCCATGCACTGACAATCCGCACCCACAACAAACTCAACCAGAATACACACGCACACACATACACACATGCACACATACACAAATGCAGATATTTGAATTTCTAGTGCCATTCGCAACTGAAAATATGTGAAAACGTGCCTCGCACGTCTGTGCAACCGAACAGCTTTTCATAACTGTTGTTGTTGCTGTTGCTTTTATGGTATAACCAGGATTAGTTATACCCAGTAACTTATTACAAAGCTCTACTCACTTTTGTGACTTATTCGAATCAAGTTTATATACTCTTGATTTTAGTTAGTTCAAGGTGGTAATACTGTCTTACTTAAAGTGACTTAAAATATGCTGAAGCAGTTCAAAAATATTTGATAAGGTTGCATTGCATTGTGAATTCATTGAATTAGCATAAAATATATTATTGAATGTGAAATTGAATTTTGTTCAAATTGAATATAATTTTGAGACATTTAAATATTTGAATACAGCATATAATTGAATTGCAAACAAATTGGAATACATACAAATTTGTTTCTTAAAAAATCAATTTTATGTTTAATTTTGTGAAAAATATGGAGTCAATTCGAAGCTTCAGCGATTGAAATTCAGAACCGGAGCCGAAACGAAAATTTAATATTTATGTTAAGAACAAGTTACAGAAACCAATATTATTACTAATTTGGATGTAATTCACCTTCTTTACCGGAACCGGACCGAAACCCGAACCAAAATGTGTTTTGGTTTTACACGTTAATCTATTTTAAAAAAGTGAATCTCCATTTTGCATAATTCGGATTTAGACGCTTAAAGCCTAAGCCGCCCTTAAGCGCCTTTGGGACAGAATGCGCTTAAAATAAACATTATTTTTCCCAGGTTGCTTTTTATTGAACCGAAAACAATTGAGTTTCTAATACAACTTAATGAAGGAGTAAAGTTTCTCATTCCATTACGTTTGTTTGGAGCTTGAATCAAAAACATTTTCCAAGGCGATCATAAGTGGTCTACAATTGATTACGGGGTATCTCCACGTCGAGTCACGACGCTGTCAGTTATGTGGCGCCACGCTGCGTGTGCGCAATTAGCCAGCCTCATTTTCGATGGTACGTCTCACTAATTTCAGTCTCTTTATCATATTTGTTGCGCTCAGCGGGTTGTAGCACTTTTTGATTGGCACACACACACGGAATGAAAGTGGTGTGGTCGTAAAATGTTAATAATTTCATTCGATGATTTTTTGCACGTTATAAAACACTCAACACCCGTTGACATTGACTACATGACGCATTGGGAGTTTATTTTTGCCCAGTGCCAGTGAAAATATATTGTTGTCTTTTTTATTTTTGGGCGAGAGATTTTCGCATTTTTGTCTCTGAAGTTGTTTTCTTTGTTTTGTGCAAAAAACGCAGTGGCTTTACTGGCACATAAATCAATCAAATGCAGGCACAACACGCAATGCACACAAAGATCAACAGTAACAGCAACAGTGAACGGGCTGTGAGAAGGGTGAGCAAATGGAAGCCAAGAATCCAAGCAAACATTTTCAATTAAAAATTGCTCTGTCATTTGTCAGTATGTGTCTGGCTATATATATACATATGTGTGTGTACTAGTGTGTGTGTGTGTTCTTTCTTTCGTTCACTGTCAGTGTCTAATATTGCCAATTGCTTATCCATCACAATCAAAGTGAGGCTTTAGACATCCGACAACGTCGTCTTTGCTTGCCGAATGCATTCATATCTTTTCTCAACAGTGCTTCGTAAACTGTGTTTTTCAAGGCATGTTGTTGTCGTTGAGGTTTTTCGGTAATTTATGTGAAGTTGCTTTCATGTTGCATTGTTGGCAAATGTTTGCTTTGATTAAAATGTGTTATGATGTGTGTAACATATTGACGAAGGCATCTCTGACCTCAAAAGGAATATTTTATCCTCAAGTCGATCTATGTGGGGAAGAATTCCTTTGTTTTAACTGGGAATATAACCGACTTTTCGCTGCAGGCAGTCAGATTAAGCACTTGAAAACATATCCAATTGAGTTGCCTGCCAAAAATCGTTGCATAATTGATATCGCAAGCACACACCATGAGTCAAAGTTGTCTAAACCAATTTCCAGCTCAATTCATGCATCGAACAATGGCTCTCAAACTGTGGCAAGGGGTTACTTTAACCAGGTGCCCGGACATGTTGGCCTGGGAGCAGCCTTTGCGCTCAAAATTCAATTGTTGTTAATCGCCTTGGCCAGGTTGAGGTCCCCGGGTGTGTTTGTGTGTGTGTTTGTATGTGTGTCTGTGTGTGTTGGCCCAGTGGCATAGCTCGTATGGGAAAGCGGCGCAAGGCAGCAAAACACATTTGGCTTCCGGCTAAATGCACCTTGGAGGCACTTTTGACTTTGGCTTGTGGCCCAAACACACATTATGGCCAATGTGCTCGGCTCCTGGCTGCTTGTTATGTGTTCTCTATGCCTTTTATTTGCTGCTGCTGCTGCTGCTGTTCCTGCTGCTGCTGTGGCCTATGCCTGCTAATGGATTTTAAATGAGCATCATAAATACCAAACCCAAAATTGCTTCAACGCCCCCACACACACACACACACACACAAATAAACACACACGCACACTTACAAGTATTTGTGCCTAGAATTCTTTAGCTGTGCTAACTTGAATTTCTCAGTTGCTGCCTGTTTCGTGTCTTCATATTCCACTTTTTGCTTGTTTGTCATTTATTGTGTTTTGTCTGTTTTGCTGTCTACTACACTCGTTTCATGTGTGTGTGTGTGTGTGTGTGTGTACAGAGCAAGAGAAAGTAGGAGTTTAACCAGCTTTCTGTAATGCCTTTTTATGCCGCTTAGGTGTGCTCTCAAATTTGTCATTAAGTTTGTAACGTCTCAAAGGATTATTTTTGCAATTTGCTTAATTTGCATAATTTGCGTAACTTTTGTTGGAAATCTTCAAGTTTTTGCTCATCTAATTAAATCCAGTTCACATTTTTATTTCAATTTAATTTTGAGAAGTCTTTAAGCTTGTAACTGTTATAATTATAACTAGATGATTTTCTTTTAATTTTTTCTTTTTTTCTTAAATTTAATTTGTGTTTGTGTAAATTTAATTAACCCATTGCAGATGGCGATGGCACCCACACGAAGTTCTCTGTACAATTGGAAAAGTATTTTGATTTTTATATACATAGATTTGTATTTTTATATTTAGAATAAAATGCAGTAACTCAAATAAATTTACTTATTATTTATATAATTATTATTTATAATGTTTCCGCAAATCTAAGCTAAGCTTTCAATTTGAACTCAGTCAAATTCAAGTCTAATTTTCGAGTTAGTTGTATTAATATAAATTTAAATTGAGTTATATTTAGTTTAGACATATAATTCAAGCACAACAATAATTTATTCTTCTATACATATGTATTTATATATATATACTAAACTATGTATTCCATTATCTATTTTTTGCTGAGAGAGCATTTAGCTATTGGTGAAACTGCAAATTTTCCACGTTCTTGTTGGACCTTTTCTTGGATAGTTGTTTTTTTTTGTATGGCTTTTGGTTGTTGCTGCTGCAAGGACTATAAATATTTGTTACGCTGACGTTACGAGAACGCTGCATGTGACACATACACACACACACACACACGAGCACACACCACACACTCACTTGTCCCGGTTGTTGTTGCTTGTCTACAAATCCGGTGTGTTGTATAAAAATGACTGCAATTTATGTTTTCCTATGAATATATTTGCGCGCCTCTCTCCCGCCTATTGCTCGCCTCCCGCTGCTCTTGTGGAAACTGTTTCGCTTTCACATATTTTTATTTTTCCACCGGTTAGCAACACTGGAGTATACTCATAACTGTTACTCGCTTTGATTGCATAAATTTGATGCAGATTTCATTTGTTGTCATTTTTAGTGATTTTTATTAAATGCAAGTAACGTGACAAGTTTATTGCGCATACGCAGCGTTGGCTCAGCCATGAAATTTAATATTGGCTAAAATGATAAAACGCTCAAAACGGTTGCCATACCTACTGTATATACTCGAACCAACAGCTTCATGCTGCACTAAAGACTTGTCAGCTAATATAACAGCTTGAGACTTGAGACGCCTTCGTCGCCGCAGGAGCAGCTTTTACTTTGTGTGTGTGTGTGTGTGTGTGTGTGTGTGTGTGTCTGTGGAAACCAATAACTAGCAATCAACTACTCTGTGTGTGTGTGTTACTTTGTTTGTGTTTGTGTGTGTGTGTGTGTGCATGCCAGACACTTTATGCGTCTGTCACGTGTGGGACTTTTGGGTCACGTTGATCATGCGACAAACTCAACGGGCAACATTTGTTCAGCAAACTGCAGCATTTAATTACAAAATGTGGCATAGAGAAATAGAAGATGAAAAAAAATACGGAGTCACCAAGTGAGGAAAGCGAGAGTGCAATGCAACACACTTTAAGTGTCCTGTCAACAATTAATTAAAGAGAGGCCAACATGAAATACATATTAAGCTTACAAAACAAATGTTGATATAAATGTCCACTTTAAGTAACTTTTGTTTAATTTAGTTCAAGTTGAAAATGGTTTAAGTAAATATAAAGTTAGATTCAGAAAATATATTTAAATGTATTTAAAATTTATATTTTCTTTGTTTATATTTATATATAATTATAGTATCAGTTTTATATACTTTATTAAGCCCATTAAAAATGGTTAAAAGAAGGTAAAATTAATTGATTTCATCGATAAGTCACCCGGTTTCGCGCATATCGATACAAATCGATGATCGATAGTAATTAAAGAAGCAAGTTCAAACAAATAGAAAAGTGATGTTTATTTTACTCTGACTTTTTAAATTTCACTAAGAAAACAGTATTTTCATAAAGAACAAACTAAAATCATACAGTAAACTACATAAGCAACTGGATATTGAGTATCTTCCAGTCGAGCTGTCTCGTTGTTTATTATGTACAAACTTCATTGTTTAGAAGTTGTGGCATTAATTTTGTGTTTCTTGCACTTTGTCATTTATGTATGTATCACCTGGCACCGTAAATATTGCACACTTCATAAAGAAGACGGCAAGAACAATTTGCAAGAGCCCACTAAAAAGCATAAAACAAAAAGCCACCAAAGACATAAATTTCGAGTCTATGGCAGGCATTTCTTTACTATTTTTTTGGTCTATGTATTTATTTTTTTTTTTGGCTGCACTCTGTACCATTTGAGGTCTAGAGAGTGTAGTGGCCCCCCAATTTCCCCCTTGTTTTATACTCACAGTTGACATTTAGAGCAACGCTGGTCTCCAGCGTATGACCCTCGGGCATGGCACGATTCCAAACGACGCATATGTACTTGGCACCATCGTCGGCCCGTCTGGGCAGTATCTGCAGTGTGGCATTTGTGTAGTGGTTCTTGGAGCCGCCCTTCAGCGCATACGACTGCAACGGCACTTTGCTACCCTCCCGGAACCAGCTGCAAACGAGTGGCAGAAACAGCGATTTAGTGCCGAAAAAAAAATATTTAAAAAAAGAAGTAGCGAAATTGTGTCTGGTTTGGGGATTATTAATGAAGGCGACCAGTTAAGTGATTTACTTGCCGCCGGATGTGCTTAAACTGTCGCTGACCACAGCACCAGCGACGACAGCTGAAGCCACCCAAAAAAATATGTATTTACTATTACATGAAAAAAGGAAAGCAAAAACCTTAAAATAAAAAGTGAACTTTTGATTGCCGTATTTGTAATACGCTTGCGGGCAGGTTAACAATATTAACCTATATTGTAGTAATCTCATCTGCAGCAAAAAACCTACTTTCACATGTATAAAAAATACTATAGATATTAAAAACCCATAAGCATGTTTTTTTTAAGGTCAACTGACGCTGTTAATAATCAACTTGGCTTAAAAACTTATAAAAATTAAAAAATTTTTTTGTAGTCTTAATACGATCAAAAAATGAGTGGCGTTAAATAAAATTACAATTTTTAATTTTTTTTATATAGAAAAAAAAATATTTATTATTATTACTAATGTTGCTGTCATTGTTACTTTATAGTTTATAAAATTGAAATATATTAAAACAAAAAAAAACTTGTCCAGCAAACGTGGTGACTTTTCGCTGATAATCTCACTGTTAGCATGACTAATCCTCAACTGTCACACAGTTGATTTCAGAATTATAATATACCCTGAGAGCACTGGAAAAAAAGGCGGAGTATGCCCAAAGAAGTGTATCATCAATTTGCATTTATAATGGGCTCTTACGTTATCATCGGATCCGGTGAGCCACCGATGCTGCTGCAGGTTAACTCGAGTGGTTTCTCCTCGGTGGCGACCGCAATGTTGCCGGGCGTTACCATTGGCGGATGTGGTGCCGTCAGCACCGTTACATTATAGAACTCCTGATGCACATCGGCCCCGGTGCCTTTGGCCTTGATGCGGCACTCAAAGCGTCCATTGTCCCGATTGTACGAGGTGTTCTTAATTTGCAGATCGTAAATGCCGCGACCCGGTCGAAAGTCAAGTCTGCAAGCGAAACAGAGACAGAGATACAATGAGAGTGAGAGAGAGAGATGGTAAGCGTAAAAGTGAATAATCAGCGAATAAAGAATGCAGAGTGTGAGTTAAGGGGCAGATTTGTAGCAAGTAAGGCAAGACAAGAAAAAGGAGCAAAAGACGGGAAAGAATATTTTCTACTTTATGTAAATTAACTACGGCCATACTTTGCAAATTTACACAGCTTGAGCTGAGTACACATACATACATATATATATATATATATATATTTATATGTCAATATGTGCATTAAATATCCTGTGATTTTAATTTTGTGCTGGTTTTTTGGTTACGAAACTTTTTGGTAAAGAAAAGCTTATTGATTTTGTAACATAAGTAAAGATAGATGGAGATGGAGCTGTAATTTTGTCGTCAAGTTTGTAACGCATTAGTATATATCTATATATATATATTCCTAATCAGCATCGCTAGGCGAGTCGATATAAGAAAGTCAGTTGATTGCACCCATTGCATGACTTTGATGGGCAGCAGTCTTCCTGGTTTGATGACCGGTACCCAGCTCAACTTTGGCGGCCTGAGCATGACTGGAAACGAGTGGCACACCGGAAGGCGCGACCTCCTGATAAGGCTAAGTCCCCTGATTAGTTTGAAATAATGCGTTTCCTTATCGTTGCAGTCTGGCTGTTCCTTGATGGAAATCTTGCTGCGATACCATCTTAGATGTAGGAGCAGCTCAGTTACTACATGTATTTTCTATTTTGATCTGGATTTCCCTACATGGGCTGGTGTTTTAGATGTCGCTCTCCCCGCAGATGCAGCTTTTGGTTTCGGCATCTTTTGGGAGATTCCAATTAAACAATTAAAAATTATAGCCTGAAAATCGATATATCAATATATGGGCATAGGTCGAAAGTTCAAAATGCCATAACTTCGTCAAAACTCAACTGATTTTAAAAAGCAAGGGCTTTTTGATCATAGTTTTGCCCCTAAATCAATCGTACATTTAAAGTTGAAAATGAAATTTGAGGTCGGAAGACAAGTAAAAATTATAGCCCGAAAATCGATATATCGGTGTATGGGCATAGTTCGAAACTTCAAAATGCCATAACTTCGTCAAAACTCAACTGATTTTAAAAAGCAAGGGCTTTTTGACCATAGTTTTGCCCCTAAATCAATCGTACATTTAAAGTTCAAAACGAAATTTGAGGTCGGAAGACAAGTAAAAATTATAGCCCGAAAATCGATATATCGGTGTATGGGCATAGGTCGAAACTTCAAAATGCCATAACTTCGTCAAAACACAACTGATTTTAAAAAGCAAGGGCTTTTTGATCATAGTTTTGCCCCTAAATCAATCGTACATTTAAAGTTGAAAACGAAATTTGAGGTCGGAAGACAAGTAAAAATTATAGCCCGAAAATCGATATATCGGTGTATGGGCATAGGTCGAAACTTCAAAATGCCATAACTTCGTCAAAACACAACTGATTTTAAAAAGCAAGGGCTTTTTGATCATAGTTTTGCCCCTAAATCAATCGTACATTTAAAGTTGAAAACGAAATTTGAGGTCGGAAGACAAGTAAAAATTATAGCCCGAAAATCGATATATCGGTGTATGGGCATAGGTCGAAACTTCAAAATGCCATAACTTCGTCAAAACTCAACTGATTTTAAAAAGCAAGGGCTTTTTGATCATAGTTTTGCCCCTAAATCAATCGTACATTTAAAGTTCAAAACGAAATTTGAGGTCGGAAGACAAGTAAAAATTATAGCCCGAAAATCGATATATCGGTGTATGGGCATAGTTCGAAACTTCAAAATGCCATAACTTCGTCAAAACTCAACTGATTTTAAAAAGCAAGGGCTTTTTGACCATAGTTTTGCCCCTAAATCAATCGTACATTTAAAGTTCAAAACGAAATTTGAGGTCGGAAGACAAGTAAAAGTTATAGCCCGAAAATCGATATATCGGTGTATGGGCATAGGTCGAAACTTCAAAATGCCATAACTTCGTCAAAACACAACTGATTTTAAAAAGCAAGGGCTTTTTGATCATAGTTTTGCCCCTAAATCAATCGTACATTTAAAGTTGAAAATGAAATTTGAGGTCGGAAGACAAGTAAAGATTATAGCCTGAAAATCGGTATATCGATAAATGCCGTAATTTCGTTGCTGAATCGCACAGCTTCGCCAATCGGATAGGTTCACTATATCATATAGCTGTCATTGCATTGGTCGAAAGATGATTTCTGAGTTGTGATCTAGGTCTAGATAGACCTAGAACATGTTGCACCTCCTGTGTTTTTCTTCTCTTTTTTTAATTCCATGTACCTATGTGGAGAAGAACCATGTTGAAGAATTTTTTCATCTCAACAATCAAATCATTACATTTAACTCATTGTTTCTGTCCAGACAACCACAATCCTTAAACTTAAGCCAGAAACTCATTTTCAGCTCAGCTCAGTTTTGGTTATTAGCCTTTTTCTATTTACTAATTGTATATTTTCGCTGCTTATTTTGAAGTTGGCTAAATAACTGCAGAGAGCATCTCAAAGTCAAGAGTCCAGAGTCCAGAGTCCTCTGCTCGTTGTGCTTGTTTACTTTCGATTATCCTTGCTGCTGCCTCCCGCGTCCGGTTTTGGCCCGTTGTTGTTCACTTCTCGTATTCTCGCTTATTATGATTATTTTTATTATGTTGTTGTTGTTGCTTTGGCTTTGGCTTTGGTCTGGACCACTTCGTGTTTGGTTTCGTGTGGCTTAAGAGGCCGCGAAATAAAATGAAAAATGCTCATGGCAAATTAAGCGTCGAACTCATTTTTGTGAATTTATTAGCTTAATTTTCAGGGGCTGAGTGGCAGGGGCATGGCTGCCTAGCTAGCTTCACAGTTGCCATGGGCACCACATTACATTTTGATTAATTTAACTTCCATTTTTGTTGTTTTTGTTTTTTTTTTGTTTTTTTTTTGGGCCATGGCAATTGCTACCTGGCAATGAAATAAGAGGGGGGTTGGAGATGTGGCTGGTTTTGCGGCTGTATTTCAAGCTAAAACCCAATCAGGCGTAATAGCTTCAAGCTGTTGAAACGTCAAAGAAATGCTTTTAATGCATATTCCTGACAAATTCGATATACTGTGCTCTGTATTGGAAAGTTTCCTATTTTTCAATTTTTTTTTTATTATTCAAATCTGACTTAAAAGTTTAATGGTGGTATTGATTGCTGAATTTTATTGCAAAATATAAGCAAAATATTCTAGGAAAAGCAGCCCAAGACAAATAAGCCCAAAACCAAAGTAAATACCAAATTGAAAATAAATGAAAAACATGAAACTATATTTACAATTTTGTGGAATAAACTCAATTTTATATAGATTTAAATAAAAATGTGTCAAACTGCAACCGGAATTGCAATTTTATCAATAAAAAATCGAGAAAAGAGTTTTTTACCTACCACCGAAACGGAAATGGATACCTAAAACTATTGTGCAACTTTTATCGAAAGGTTTACACTTCATGGAACTGAAATTTGCTTCAATTTGACACCCTGCTAGGAAACCACTTTTTTTTCTCTTCAAACTTTGCTTGCATATAAAGCAAATTAACAACTTTTTTTGAAATATACTTTCCACCAATGGAAAATATAATTTTGATCACCCAAGTTGGAAACCTTGTCCGCGCAGACCAGTTCTCTCTGCATCTACCAATCATCTTCATCAACGTCCTCATCATTTATTTAGCCCAGCAGCCGGAACACTTTGTGTTTAAGTTGTAATTTCTCTTGATGAGATTTTTTCACAGTTGCAGCCACACAAGTTGCAGACATACATGTATGTGCATCGAGAGGAAATGACGAGTGTACATATGTGTGTGTGTGTGTATATGTGAAAGGGGGGTTGGACTTATAAATCATGCACTCGACATTATTAAAGCAGATCTTATAAACTTCTTGAGTGCATATGCAAGCAGACGAGGCCAAAGCGAGAAACTTTTTAAATGAAATTTCAATTTTGATAACTTTTATGGCAGGATGGCTTGCTGCGGTGGGGTGGGGAGGGATGTGGGGTGCAGTGTGTGGTTTGTATGTAATGAGTAAGCCACATACATAGATACACACACCCACACGCACACACACACACACACACAGAACTACAATTGCAGCGCACTTCCGTTGTGCGAGCTCAAATAACAATTTTGGGGTTTTTCTTCGCAGTTATTTTTTTTCATTTGCTGTTCCCAAAGAAATGACTTGCATTCTTACCGCTGCCGGTAAGATTTTCTTTCTGCTCATTTGAATGCCCTTGTCGAAGGTATATGCATTTGAACATGACGTATGTAAGCATTATTTTGATGCGTAAATGTCCTTATCAAACCAAGCATCTATGTCTTTCAGATAGAAATTTTGTTTATTTTACAAAAATTATCTACAATATAATTTAGTTCCCTAATTAATAATCGCTCAATAAATAGAATTTTCATTTTTTCTTAATTTTCAATCTAAAATGTTTTTCAATTCAATATGTAAATTACGATTTCCCATTGGAAGGGTATTTAATAGTTGGTATGCTCAGCAAAATATTCGCTTTTTTCTCGTTTTTCATGCCGTTGCATTTCCGCCAGCGACTTTTATGAGGCTGCATCTTGAGTTCTGTATCGCAACGGTATGTGTGTGTGTGTGTGTGAGGGGTGTGTCTGTATGTCTGTGTGTGTGTGTGTGCCAAGTGCAGCAGCTCAAGCGAAGCACATAATTGACTCTGCCTGCTGCCTCAGCTGCTGCCTGCTGCCTGCTGCATGTTGCATGTCCTTCACCCAACCAGTAGGACCGAAAAAAGGAATTTCTAATGTGAAAATAAGTGCTGCCTCCGCTATTATGTTGCATCGTCGCAGGACTTATGCAAAACAGTCGCAGAATTGTTATGCAAATTGCAGCCAATTACATGGCAAATGCCTGCCTGCCTGCCTGCCTGCCTGCCTGCCCAACATGCTCAACTTCCCTCTGCTCCCTCTCTCCATCTCCACTCCACCTGCAACTCTCGCATGCACATCTCTCAATAAGTACTTGTTTGACTGAAGTTGCCTCGGCAATTACATTGAACAACTACACTGAGCCGCACAATTTGCGGTTCTCATTCAATTTCTGAGTTTCTGCCAATAAAAAATGAAGTAATCGAGATTGTAAATAGATGAAACTATCTCTGCATGTTGCACACATCATGTTGCACAAAACTCCTAAGTACAGCTATACAATGCTCTTAATAGTGTGCTAATTGTGTATACATTGATTTTTATTTTATTTTTTTTAAGAATAAAAAGACTTCAGTTAATAAGTCACTAAAGTGTTTTAATATATTTATTATTTGTTTATTAAATAATAAAAAAAATGCTAGGCAATAATTTAAGTACTTAATTGATTAGCTTCGATAAGGAATAATTTGGGAAACCCATAAGCCATTTGTCGATGGATCACTGTGTGGCACAGTGTCAACTTCCACATGCTTATTGGGCTTGTCTTGCTGCCTGCTCCCGATCGACTCCCGCTCGACTCCTGAGGCATGCCACGTGTCTTGTTAACTGTAACTAAAGCTCGCATCTGGTTCGTTAGTGAAGCCAACAACTACAGCTACAACAACAACAACAACAACTACAACTTCTCATATAGCTACCGGATTATGTTATTATCGGTTTTAGTATCGACTCAGGAACTCAACCACCACCCGTCTCCCTCCTGCACTCCCCGCCTGCTTCTGCTGTCTTCAAGTAGCGCTGGTTCCGTTGGCCTTCTCTGCTTTTTTCTCTCCCATCTTCTGTGGCATATTATTCAAGGGGAGGACGGTGTGGCATGGCTTGTTTGTGCTGCTGCTGTTCGCATGCCAAGGCGCTGTCCCATAAAAGTGAATAAACTTTTTTCATCCCAAGTGTAGCAATTGGGTATTCCTATTGTGTTGCAAATTGTGAAACGAATCGAAGCAAAAATATCTTCCCAAAAATAACTCTGACTGAAAGTCACAAATGAAGGTTTTCCAATATGGAATGCAAAGATTTGCAAAATTTAAATTTTTATATTGTTAACAGTTTATATATATATATATATATATTTATTCATCTTAAATCTTGTTCTTAGAAAAATCATTCCTAAACCAAGATTTCCTTCTGTGAAAATATGTTTATCCTGGTTAGTAAAATATAAAAAAAAGTATTTAGAAACGAATTCATAAAAAATCAATTTATTAATAATATAAATGTTTAATCTTTTAATATTAATACACAAAATATTTAAAATAAAATATTAAATTAAAATTCCTAAATCATGATTAAAGCATTATCTACTATAAAATCAGCTTTCTATATCTTTGTAAAATTTAACAAAAATGAAATGGAAACCAAACTTTTTTTGTGCAAAAAACTTTCATTAAAAATGAAATTTTAACTATTAAAAAAACTGTAAGAAAGCTTTAAAACAAAATGGAAATAAGTGTAACTTGAATGAGCTTTCGTCTGCAGAGAGTATTATGTCTTCGGCATTAAAGTAACTTGAAGAAAGCTGTTTTTTTTTTTATTTTTGTTGTGTGTTTTCATTTTTGTTGGACTTGGCGGAGAAAGTTGAAAAGGCGAGCGCCAAAAATGACGCGTGGCAAAGAATATGGCAAGGACTTCAGTGGCACCCTTACCCTCCATCAGCCCCCGCCACCCCCCTCCTATCTGCCGCACAGTGTGTTCATGTGAACGATGTGCGTTATATGCGGATAATTGACTTTTAAAATGTGTGTGCGAAATCACAACAACAACAAAAACAACAATAATATCAACAGCAAGGAGGGGGTGAAGAAGTTGCAAAAAGGGTCGCTGCGTATAATTAAACGACATATTGTCACGCATCCTTGCAACAGGATTCAAAAGGAAGTGGCAGCTATAACAGCCCTGCGTCAAGGACAAACGGGTGGCAAGCAATTTTTGGGGGGAGGGTATCTGTTACAAAAAATTACAACCTTTAATGTTGCTGTTGTTGCTCTTGCCATTAAATGTTGCACGTTGTTGTTGGCTGTTGCAATTTGGAGGAGGGGAAGTGATTTTTTCTTCTTTTTTTTGAGGTGGGGGTGGAGGGTGGTTATATAAAGTTAAGAGGTGGCAGCAACAAAAAGTTGCTTAAGAGCTTGTGGAAAATTTCTAAATGAGATTAAAGAAATTGCGATCATAATGAGTAAGAAGCGAGATTATGGATTGAATAATTGAAATTTTATGGGCGATGTGATATTGAATCGAGGCATGTTATGCAATATACTTTAATGGGGGTGCACAAGAGGCAAGCAGATTTTCACATTAAAATGTGTTAAGCTCTTATAAAATGTACTTTGTAGCATCGAATGAAAAACAACCAGTTGTTTACCGATAATATTGAAATATACAATGAATCAGAAGAAATATTATATGATATACCCTGACATATTATTGATAAACTGTACAAATTTCATTAGGATCTGCTAAAACCTAATTCATGTAGAAACAATTTTAGGGGCCCAAATTCATACTGATACTACTAGAAAAATTGGCTTGTAAATTTCTTGAATCGAATTCGAAACGTATTCAACTTATTTAGTTTGCGCTACGCGTACACAATTATCTAGATAAGTTCTGGGCAGCAATTTCGTCTGATTAAGAATTTCCATGACAACAATCAATGTTCGCTGCATAGAATTAAATGAAAGGGAGGAAGAAGAGAGAGAAGCGGGGCAGATGAGATGAGAGAAGCAAGTTAACTGTAAGCCTCAAAGCAGCATTCATCAAGTTATTCACACAAATCACCAAAACACCCATCCACCTCCCCTCTTGTCATTGGTCTTGGACTGGACTGCAAACTGCCGACTGGCAGTTGACTTATTTATGCAAATGGCCATAACAAATGAGGCATAGAGAAAGACAGACAGAGAGAGAGAGAGGGGCAATGATGACCGCACTGTGAAAACGATTAATTTATGTAAGCGGGAGGGAGAGGGACATAGCCAGAGCTCTAGATCCACTTCCAGTTACAATTCGAGTTGGAGACACATTATAAACGGCTGACCTCGGGAGGAACAAATTGGGAATGGAACGAGACAGAAGGAGGCTGACGCGAGAGAGGGAGATGGGCAGCGTATTGCTCAATCGTGTGCCCAGTTAATGCCCATGAATGATGTGGTGAATAGGAAAGTGGGCGAGGGGCAAAGGGAGAAAGGATACTCATTATTGAAACATGTTGCTAACATTTGTTATGCAAAGGCCACATTCATGCTAAATGTGCGAGGGGTGGGGGAGGCGAACATTCGACAGAGAGTCACATGTAACTGTGTAACTGTATCCATCATGCTTATTCTCTCTGTCTGGCTGCTTCCATCTCTTTACGTTCCCCTCCCCCACCTCGTTCACTTTCATTCATTACGTTCATATTTGACTTGCGCTGGTACAAAATTTCTATAAATGGCATCAGTGAGACAGCACCCCTTTTTGCCACGCCCACTTATTGCTCTATAGCCAATTTGCTGCTGTTTTCGCAATACCTAAGCTAGAGATGGACGCTCAGATGATAGATTCAGCCCGAGCGAGAGAGAGACAAAAAAGCTTAATAAATTATGTCCAAAGTATTTTTATTTATTTTATTCGAAGTTTAAAACTTTTATTTTATAAGAATCTATACATTTTTACACTTGCACATTTAAGCTAATTAAATTTTCAAATCAAATATGTTTGTCCAGTGCTTGCTTGAGCGTGTCACGGCACAGAGAGATCACGCACTCAAATTTAATCTGGAATTGTGCTCTCTCCAACATACATTTTTCTCCATCTCTTCTTCTTTGAGCGCTGTTGCCTTTGTGCCTTTTCAAATTCAATGCAATGCTAACATTTCTATACATATATGCTTGCATGTGTGTGTGTGCTTGGCCTTGCCAGGACTAAACTATTTACTCAGTAAATTTCACTGTGTGTGTGTCTGTTTTGTATGTTGCTGCTTTTGTATGTGCACGTGTATTTTGTATGCTGCTGCTTTTGTATGTGTGTGTGAGGCGTTGTTGAGTGAGTGTGGGTGAATGCGAATGACAGCAATGTGACAGGCCAAGGCGACAACAACAGCAGCAACAGCAACAGAAGAAAAAACTACATACGAGTTAACAGCCAAACACGGATGTTATCCTTGGCAAAGGTTTTAGTGTCTGTCTGTCGACGACAGGTGTTGATAATAAGGGAAAAGAAGCAAAGGTAAAGGTCAAAGCTGTTGCTGACATTCGCAATATTCAGTAATCAAATGTTGCCAGCTAACTCACACACACACACATGCACGAGACGCTAATCAAATTGTTTGCTTTGCATTCCGTTAAGTTGAAAGCAATAAGGCAGCTCTCTCTGTCTACCTCGCACACACGTTCAGGGGTGTGATGCAATTCAACGGCTTGCTAAATGGAATCAGAATAGAGCGAGCGAGAGAGAGCGAGGTGAGCGTGCGATTTGCATTTGAATCAGAGATTAATACAAACGCAATTACATACATGACTAACATACAAACTCTTACTGTGCAATGTGTATGTATGCGTGCGCTTTCCATTAAAATTCCATACAGACGCACAAACAAGCTCAATTCCATTGAGTACAAAAAACAACTATGATCTTGCGCTCTCTCACTCGTACCCAATTATAAAGAGTATTGGGAAGTGAAGTGAATTGGAAATGCAGTCGGAAAAATAGTGTTCCTTTTGTTGGTGCTAATTAAAAGTGAAGGAAAACAATATTGAAAAACCCACAGAAACAAAAAGCTGTAATGTGATCTCGATTTTCAGTTTGATTTTCTTTTCAAGTCAAGTGAATTAAAGTGTAGCAAAGTAGTGGAAACCGGAGCTAGTGAAAAAGGCAGCTGCGTCATTGTTACTGTCTGTTGGATAAAAGGTAACTATTGTTTGGTGGAAAGCGTAATAATTCTTCACATCGATGATAATATTTGTGCTTATGAGAAATGATATTTGAGGCAAGTGCGCCAAGCATCCATCAACATCCCCCCATTTGCTAAGCGTCTTATGCACACCAGTCTCCCTCTCCCCCTTCCTATTCCATATCTGTTTGTGTGTGTAAATTCATGCATATTTTGCCTGTCACAGATTTCTCAATAGATTTCACAGTGGTGAAGCATGCATAAATCATATTGTGGCTGCTTCGGTTCGAGCGTTAAGCAAAAGTCAGCCAAAACCGACAGTTATATTATACACACACACACACATAGAGAGAGACAGCTGTGCTTGCGGTTTGCGTTTTATGCAACACTTTTTGTATACTGTCAGTTTTTATTTGCTTTGCTTTGCAGCAGCAGCAGCGACAGCAGTAAAAATTTTCTACTGTGTTGTCGCCGCAGTCAAAATGAATGCGAAAAATAAATGTTAATATGCCAAGACAGAGAGAATCGTGTGGTCTGTGATGAGGTTGCACACACATACACCCAACATATTCACTTTTTTCTTTGAAATGCACTGTGGCACAAAATCATGTTTATCAATTTAAATATACATACGTGCGTATTTTATATTTATTTTAAATAAATTCCTTTAATGATTAAAATATTTGTGTAAGTTCATATTTTTAGTGTACACATATCTTATAAATTGAGTTCAGTTTTAGCTACATATTTTCAACAAATATACGTTATTAATTTATGCTATCAAAATTATGCTTTTACTCCACTGTGCCCGCAGCAAGGTGGACAAGCAAAAGTTGTTCCAACGGGACCACACAAACGCAAGCGAACTGCTAGCAATGTCACTCTCTCTCCCACACCAGATCTCGGTCTGCATGTCTTGTGTCCTCTCTTTGTACACTGTCACACGCTTATTTGACATAATATACATATAATAAAAGCAAGCGACGCATAGCCAATAGCAACGGCTACTTGCCTGCTTTCTCTTACCTCCTCCCCACGCTTATTCGCATACTTACACTCGCTCTCAGTCTGACATCAAATCTCATAAGTTATAATCTGTGCAAAAAAGAAATGCAGCAGCAGCAGCGACGCTCACGTCGCGTGTAACTCTAAAAATTTACGAGCATTGCGCCATCACGCCTGTTGCCGCTCTTTCTATTTCTATCTATCTCTCACACTCTCTCTCATTTGTTCTTTCAATATCGTCTTGTGTGCGTGCGTCTGTGTGTGTGTATGCTGATTCATGTGTTGAGCATACTTTGCATATTTGTAGCAATAACAGCGAGAGATATTATAAATTCCTAAAATGTTTGCTTATCGTTGAATTATTAAAGTTTACAAAATAATTATGATATATACAAAATAGTTCTCCTTCATATTATATAAATATTTGCACTCTGCTCAATTAATTATTGAGATTTATTTTGTATCTCTAACATAAGCTTTGAGAGAGCAAATTATAATTCTCCAATCCAATCCTTCATTCGTCACTTTGCATATCTAATACACTATGTCAAGAAAGTGTTTGAATGCATATTTTCTCATATCTTTGTGCAAAAAATTAGATTTTATTATTGATTTTTATTTTTATTTATTCTTAAGTTTTTTTTAAGTCTTTTTTTCTTAAGGCTATTACCAAAATAAGAATTTTGCTTGTGTAGGCTTGTTATTTAAAATTTTTTTTTGCTGTTTCAGAGAAATTTTTGTTTTCGTTCAGTGTCTGTCTGCTGCTGCATAAATATGATGCTGATTTTTATGATTTTTATAATGTTTCATTATGTTGCGTTTTACGACTCATGTGGGAACTTCCTGTGTGTGTATGTGTGTGTGTTTGTGTGTAAGGCACACATGCTAGGGTCATATAACGGTATATATGGAATATGGAATGCGAATGCGGATACACAATGCACTCACTTCGTAGCTGCTCTAATTTATAGCCTATTGTTGTTGTTGTTGCTGTTTCTTTTGTTGTTATCTACTTTTTGGCCATGCGCTTAACAGTTGTAAGAGGTCGTTGTTTTGGCCCGCTTTACACATTTTATGTGCGCTCAAAAGCCAATTTCGTAGAGATTTTGGAAAATGGCCCGAATGGCCGTCAAGTAAACTCTGGCGCCCCATTATAAGCGCATAATCTTTAGAAAACACACACACACACACACAAACAAACACGAACACACACACACAAATGATAATGGCTAAGACCCACTAAGCCATCTCTCCCTCTGCTGCCACACACACTATATTTTTTTCACTTTTCCCATTTTTTGGCTTAGATAATTTTTAGCTTGGCTTCCGCATTACAGTGAAATTTCGAAAAGCGAAACTTTTTAGATTTAAAATTGCCGGAGTTCTTTTCTTGTATGCATTAAAAGTGTGCTGGGCGTGGCTAGCTTAATTTTGTATCTAAGAACATACAAAGTAATCAAAATTGCGAAACGGAAAAAAAGTAGCCTTCGCTTTTCAGCTATTTTCAGCTTGTTTCGGTGGAATTTAGCTTTATTGTTTGCCAAAAATGTATAATTCAGTTAACTCAAAATAGCTTAAACACGATAATATTAAAGTTGCTTTCCATTTTCGACAAGCACACATTTTTCATTATATGAAAACTTGACGGTGCCTGGTGCCTGACAAATGGGCTTTGTGATGGCAACAACTAGTTGTGCCGCTTCCAGTTCCCTGTTCTCGGTTCCGGGTCACTTGAACGAATCTTTAAAGCGCGCTTTTTTTTTCTTATTTTTTTTCCGTTTTTTTTTTTTGTGAACATCAAGTTTGGAGTCTAATTTCGTTTGACAATCTTTTTACGATGCTCGCCCTACAAATGAGTTTATGCGCAAAGCACAAGGCCAATGCTGTCGCCTCCCCAGGGAGCAAAGGAGAGGAGAGAAGAAGCAAGCTGAGAGTGACAGAGATGGAGAGAGTGGGATAGAGGGAGATAGATAGAGATTTTTGTCGTTCAGTTCTATTGCCTGCTTTATGACAGTTTCATAGACTTTTTATGTTTATGTGCAGGGCGTTTAGTGACGCAGCTGTTGCTCGATGGACATCACTTGGCCAACTGCTGACAGTAGGAGTAGGAGGCGTGGCAGCAGATGGTGCAGGCTGTAGTTAAAGTTATTCCATATTTGCGTTTCTTATCTGCACGTAATTAAGGCAATGGACAGCAACCGGCTGGTGTTGCCCCTTGGAGGCCGTTCTCCACAGTTCTAATCATCGTCGCCATCAACTTCATTGCCAGCATGGGGCTTTTGCCTTGAGGACTGAGCTGCGTGACGAGGTGGTTGAGCGGGGTGGGCAGGGGAGGGGGGGAGTGCGTGGTTTGTCATCGGTGCCTTTAACCCTTGGCACTCAAATGTCCGCCCTTATGCCACAAGGTGATCATTTGTTGTTGTTGTTGCCACCAAAACTATTTGCCTTACACAATGTTCTCGCGGGAGCAATAATGTTTGGCGCCCTCATCGGTGACTACGGCGAACTGACTGTCAGACAGTACACAGAGAGAAAAAGCCAACAACTAGAATACAATAGACAAAGTCCTAGTTTGCCATCAAACAAAAGTGCTTCAATTGTGCATATTTTTATTACCACAATATTCTGACATGAATTATGCAACGCTGAAAAATGGAAGCATAGAATTTTTAATACGATAATATAAACTAGAAATGCAATCTTTATGACATAATAAAAGATGGGAGAAGGAAGGCGAAATTTGCTTAACTGCCAACAATAAACAAACAAATTGAAAAAGTTCTTAACTCGAGCACAAAAGTGTATTAAGAACTGGAAATTGAATCTTGATATCAAGTACTGAGAGTTATGTGTAGATAGTAGTTTTGATACCTAACCTAAATAGGTTAGCAGAAAATCGCATTGATACATTTTAAGCCGATTTACGCTGAAATTAAATACTTTTTTTTTTATCTAAATCGAGCCTTTTTTGTTGTCTTTGTCTTTTACTTGTAGCAAGTTAAGCAGCAACTTGCAAATATATTTTGTTCAGTGCAGCATCAGCTGCTGTTCTGGCATCCCTTCCCCCCTCGTGTGGCAACTTAACGCAACCCCTCGTTTTTGTTTTTAGCCAGCTTGTATTTATTTATGATTGTTGTCGCTGCTGCTGCCCCAAAAAGCATACATATATATATTTGCACCTGCGGCATTTCCAGTCCCCCTCCACCGAGTTCGCTCCCCCTTTCCAGCCGTCTCGCAGCTTTCAGCAGTGTTCCACTGATTGGTAACAGGTTACAGCCAACAGTTAGCAGTTGGCAGTTAACAGATTTTTGCTGTTGATTTTGCGTTGAATTTTTAATTACTCTCAGTTTTTTGGCAAGAAGAAGACGAGTTTCCCTTCGCTGCCATTTTCTTCATTTTCTTCTTGTGTCTGTTTTAATAAGTTTTGAGTACGCCAGAGTTCTGAGAGGTATGTATGTTTATGGATTATTTATATAGCAGATCTTAAAATATGCGTGTAATTCTCGTTTTATTCACTAGGAAAACTTTGGAAACTACAGTTTTGAGCACTTTTGGGAACTTAACTGACCTACATTCTTTTTCCTGAATTTATCTATTTATATTTGTGAAACTGGTCAGCAATGCTCATAAATTTAAATAATTAATTGGAATTATAATTAATTACAATTATAATTAACTTAATTCAAATACAGCTAAGCCTTTCTGCTGACTCATTTGTTCACACATATTTATTTACTTATCTCGTTAGATATTAAATCTCAAAGAAATTAAATAAATTCAAAGTAATTTACTTTCAAGTCAGAAATCTAATTAAAATCATTAAAATCGTATGTTTTACGTTTGAGTTTTTAATTAACTCGATTCCCAAGTTGACTTTTTTTAATATTTCGTTTAATTTCAACTTAATGTCCCGTTTTATTCCCATTTCAACAAATTGCAAATCCAGTTTGAAAATTTGTTGCTTTTTTTCCATTAAATTATCATTTATTTGTTGCTGTTTTTGTTTGTTGGCATCACATTTTGGCGTGTTGCATTTTAATGAGCGCTGGCTTCCTGCCCCCTCCCTCACCCCGCCCTTAACCAGTCTGCATGCTTTTGGCTTTTACTGGCTTCTAGTGAACCATCCGCACTTAATGAGCTAACCAAACGCACCGCCACCTTCCCCCCTCTTGTTATACCCTCCTCCTAAATGCTACCCTCGTAAACTAGTTTACATGCCTTTAAAGCGGGAATACCCTCAACACGCACATTTTAAATGAGCCGCTGTCCTTAGTCCTTAAGCCAATTTTGATAAGCGACATTTCTGTCACACACTCTCTGTGTCTGTGTGTGGGTGAATGTGAGTGTGTGTGCGAGAGTTTGCCTCTGTTTGTTTCCGGTAGAGTTGAGCGCGTGAAGCGCTTGAGCTGCAAATTAAATGTCGTGACTGGATTTTTTAATGATTATGGAAATGGAAGTCAAGGCAAATAAAACTTAAAAATACAAAAGTAATGAAAATGAGGTTAATTGCAGTCGTAGAGTGACTCAAATTTTAACATTTAATATTATTAAAGAGGTCTTAAATGGAGTAATAAAGTAAGAATTAAATAGAAAGAAAACCCATTTCTGGCACACCATTAATAACCTTTCATACCAGATTCAAACTGTCATCACATAAATTTTGCTATTAAGGCTATACGAAATCGTATTTCAAATATATTTGAAATAATAAAGATCGTAACTATTGATATTGGTTGGAATATCTGTGTAAGCAAGCAACTTTTTCAAGCAATAACTCATTCTTTGACCGATTGTTCCTATATTATACTGTATAGTGCTTCGATGCGACCATCTACGACATATATATTTTCTATGTTGATTATAGCTTCAAAATAAAGCAACTACTAAGCTACTTCTACATTTTCCTTTAATCTCTACAAACATTGAAATATTTAGATCGCGTTAAGTTGGCCAAGACAGCGAGATGCGTACATCTCTAGTTTGGTAGGCGGGACCTGCTGCTCATTGTCAGCCACACCAAAAGGAAAATAACGAAAAAAAAAAATATAACGAAATATTTCTACATTAAAGGTGACAGCGGCAGACGTTGACATTGTCTCCGGATCGCTGCTGCTGCTGCTGCTGCTCCTGCTGCTCCTGCTGATGATGCTGATGATGCTGTGGATGCTGTTGGGGATGCTGCTGTGAATGCTGCTGTTTGGGTGAGGACAACGTCAAAGAGGACACAGGAAACAAACAAACGACGCAACAGCAGCAGCAGTGTAAACATTCACTCTGCCAAAGGGGCGGTCGAGGCGGAGGCGTGGCTGTTTCGCCATGCGTGTGTTTATTTTGTCGTAAATTGATTTTAACGGTGAATGACAAGCAGCAGCAACAGCAAAAACACCAACAACAACAAAAGAAGCAAGAAGCACGCGCAACGTTTTTGTAGCATTTAAAAATGTATTTAAAAAGCAGAAGGACGAGAAGGAGCAGGAGGAGGAGGAGGAGGCGGGGCTGGTCTGTACTAGCTGCCATGTATTCATTTTCTGATTAGAAAAATTATTACATAAAATTTATGTTAGTTGCATGCACGACAAGGACAAAGTTGATGGTGTGGCACAAGCAGCGGCAGCAGCACAAAATACGAAGAGCAATGACAGGCCAAAGAAAACAAGGTAAGATATAGAGAGCGAGAGAGAGAGTGCTTGAGCTGAGAGTGTGTTAGACTAGAAGATACTCAGTAAAACATATTCACAAACAGAAACAGAAACGGAATTGAAATTCAACATTTTGTTAAGAATCAGCTGCAAGCAATTGGAATATTTACAGGAAACTTTACATTTTACTGACCTGACCCGGAGTATCTGAGACAGACAGACACAGTTGGTCATGACATAAATACACTAAGGTGTATACTTATATTATATATATTAATATATACACTTTGTCAATTTCTACTTTCTTTCCTTTTTCACACAACTCTAGCATACACCCCCACTGGACACTTTCAAGGGGTATACAAAAAGAGCAGCTAACAGAAGCCCCCAAAGGCTGTTAATGGCTTCCTTTCATGGTGTGCCATGTCCTTCTGCTACTCTTAATGCTGCTTCCTCTTCTGCCCGCTGCTCCAGCTTGGCTGGGTGGTATTCCTGTGCTACTAAGTTAGCTAAACTGTGTTGCGACAACCGCAAACAGCAGCGGCAGAAGCAACAACAAGCTTAATAAATGTCGACACAAAAGCGTAGCAACTAAGTTGCAGATAGATGTCGTGGGGGGGGAGGGGGTGGTAGGGTGGTGTTGGGAGGGGGTGGGGGGATGTTATGCTGTTTGTCAGTCGCCTCTGCCTTGCAACATGTTAAGCAGGTGTTTCAAAATCACTTACGCTAAAAACATCATCAGCAGCAACAACAAAAGCAGAAGCAGAAGCAGAAGAAGAAGAAGAAGAAGCAATAGCTGCGCCAGCATGAATACAAAAGTTGTCAAGACGCCTTCAGCAAATAGCAGCGGCGACAACGGCAACAACAGCAACACCGCAAATAACAACGACAACTCCAGCAACAATAAAGCAACCAAATAAACAACAAATTTGCGTTGACGTCAATTGCAGTGTGCAACAACAACACAACACAAAAACAACAACAACAACAACAACGGAAAAAACAACTTAATTTTAGTCCATTGGGACTCACAGCTTTTGAGATGCAAAACTTTCGCTAATTGCTACATGTTATCATCAAGTGCTTATAAATATTAGATTAGTATTCCTTAAGAATACATATATATATATATATATATCTATATATATATATATAGGTATATATATAGATGTATGCTCAAGCGACTCTGGAGAAATGTGCTCGGAGAGAGAGAAAGCAATTGCAAAAGTTTTGCATGTAAAATATTTATACAAATTTTATGAATACATTTTCTCGAGAAGAAGTTTTTCACTTTCTTTGAATATTTTGCATTTGTAAGTTTATATGAAAACTATATATTCTCTTTCACTCTCTTTATAAATATAAATATAGCTATTAATATCTTCATCTGTCTCTCTCTCTCTCTTCCTCCTTTTATTTACCACTCTTTTTCTTTCACTCTTCCTCATTCTGTCTTTGATTATATATCACACGGTGCCTTTTTACTTCCTCTCCCTCTTCTCTTGTGTAAATATATTTATATATCTGTATATCTATATATCTGTATATCTATATATCTGTATATCTATATATATACGTATATATCTGTCCCTTTCTCTCTCTCTCTTTCTTTCGTGTCACCCTCGATATTACTATATCACTCAATCTCTCTCTTTTTCTTTGGCTATCTCTCCTCTCCCTCTTTTAATTTACTTTCTATCTTCACTTCGTCTTTCTTAACCTTTATATTTATCCACTTCTCTCTCCTTCTCTCTTTCTCCCTTCTCTATTTCTACTTCTATCTATTTTTCTCTCCCTATTTCTCTGTTTATCTTTTCCACTCTTTATATCTGATTCGCTCTGCCAGTATTGCTCTTCCTCTCTTTATCTCTCCTCTTACTTCCTTTATCTTTCTCCATCTCACTCTGTCTTTCTCTCTCTCTCTATCTGTCTCTCTCTGTTTCCGTTTCTGTAAATCTGATAAGCCTTACCAATTTTACTAAATTTAATCAACATATTCGTATTCGACTCTAATTTAAATGGAATTCAAAATATCCTTATTGCATTGAAGTTGCACTTAAAGTTGTTGACAAAACTCATATAATTTCAAGCATATACCCCCCCCTCCCAGCCATCCCTCTTTCCCTACCCCTTTCCCCATTGGTACAAAATGCAGTTACAAAAATTCAACTGAATAATTCATAAAGTTGATGACTGAGCAGGCAACTGAAACGGGGACCAAAGATGTAGAGGCCATAGCCGAGGCGTTCGTTTCCTGTATGTGTGTGTGTGTGGTGTGCGTGTGTGTGCGCAAAGGGAATGGGCCTCTTTTGTGGCTGCTTCTGCTTGTGGCGAAGCATGGCGGCCGGAAGTACACGTTGACAAGTCGCACTTCGTACAGCGCACAACTTCCGGCCTTGCCCTCACCATTTACTGTTGCCTTTTGCAGTTGTCCATACACTCGGAAAAAAAGATGATCTCCTATTTTCAGATAATAATTTGGAGTTTGAAAAAAAACCTCAATAATCACTTCCAACTTGCAAAAGATTTGAAATTTTTTAGTTTTTAATTTCTAAATTATTGTTTAAATTCAGCAATAAAATTCGGAGCAGCACAAATACAATTTACAAATTTCAATGTAAAGTGAAAGGTATATTTATTTATTTATTTATTTATTTTTTGTATTAAGGATATTGCGTTATGTTTGTCTGGGTTAGGCGGCTTCAGGTAAGAGACAACTGCGAAACTACTCAATCATTTTTTTTATTATTTGGGGATGCAACTCAAGGGAATTGATAAATCAATATCGGAAACACAGCTATTTGAAAAGAACACAGAAAATTAAAATAAATTGTTTTTTACGAATTAAAAATGATTTATTCTAAGCTCAAGAAAAATCTTTTCTCCGAAATACCAGATTTGATCTGTTATTGCAAAATATATATTTGTTGTTGGAGTGTAGGGCGAAAACATTTGAAACTTTATGAACACCACATTAGTGCGTGTAGTTGTTGTTGTTGTTGTAAGGGTATTTGCATAGAAGGTCAGTGCAAGGCAACTGTTGTTGTTGTTGTTGCGTGTGTGTTGTGTGTGTTGGTTTGACCTGACTCTAAATTATGCTTAGCGGCTAAAATTAATTTACGCGTCGCCATGCAGCATAACAACTCCACAACAATATACAGTAACAACAACAACAACAACAACAACAACAGCAGCAACAACGACAACAACAACAACGACAAGAATCGCAAACAACAACAACGAGACACTAAATAGAATTACAGCCTCTGGCTTGCCAAATTTAGTTTCACAGTGGGAAATCTGTAGTAAAATCACTGAACCAAAACCTGAAAGGGGTTGGCAGGCTATAAGGAAGTTGTGCTTGCCGTGCGACGCGGTGGCAAGTCGTTAAATTCATTGCAAGTAGCAAATTTTATGCTAAGCTCAAAGGACATTAGAGAAAAGTTTAAGAAGTTAAACATCGATTAAAGTGGCGGATTAAAAGGAGAGCCAAAGTTGTAAATAGTTTAAGGCGTTCGACAACATTTTAAACTTCATTAAATTGAACAAAATAAATATTTAGCTTTAATATAATATAATTTAATAGATATTAATAGATAGATAAATATTAAATATTTATATAGATCAAAGTGAATGCTTTGAAAATGTTGTCAAACATCAAGTTAAAGCTTCTCAAACATATTTAAAATTGGAGCAGAAGCGGAAGCAGTAACAGAGATAATTTGTAAGCATTTTCATAATCAACTTGACTTAAATTCACGAAATATGTTTGTAACTATATATATATTTATATATGTATTTCAACTGGGATTCAAGGAAAATGCTTGCAAGTGTTTTGGCGTCAGGACGGGCTTTGCGTTTGCTAAATGGCCCCACAAAAGTAATCAGCCGAAAGAGTCATGTTGTATCCTATCGCAATGTGCCCAAGTCGCACTCGAAGGCAACTGAAATCGGAGCCGGTATTGTTGGTGGTGCAATGTGGTGGTGGATTATGTGGCACTTGTGGCATGAACCCGATCACATAACCGGAGAGTTCAACTACCCCAATCCACTAAAATGGAGCAATGCGGAATTGGGCATCCCACGGGATGATTAAAGTTGTCACTTTTGTGTTGACTATAAATTTGGCTTAACATCGAAATGTTTTCTCATGTTTAAAGTGTAATTCAATCATAAATATTTATCAAATAAATAAATATCAAGTGAAAAACACGTTTAAGTGATTGCCTGTTGAACATATTTTTTGAATGCGACCAATTTAGCTATTGTCCTTTTTACACACTGAACCTTTCACAAATGGTTGGAAGAGGGCTCAATAAAGTTCCGCAAAAGGATGAAACAGGCAAATGGAAGCACATCAGACTTGATGCAGCATACATACATATATATATTCTTTATTCAGCATCAAAAGTTGAATCAATTTAACACTGTTTGAAGAAGTCGACTTTAGAGAGTATTGCAGTCAGAGAGTAAATTTATAATATAAGTTTTCGGATACCACTTGCAGATTAAGTTTGCTTCATTTTCCCGATAACTGCCCACGTTTCGTTAATATCGATAGGAATCGATTTTCGATGGCAATTGAAACTTCAATTATTTCACAATATTGCACAAAATACCAACAAGCCCACTAAATATTTAACACCAGCGTACAGAGTATGCCCCAGTCGAGCTGGTCTACAGCATTCTTATTTGTATTTTTTTTTTGTTGGTGCTCGCCCATTAACAAGATTTTAATTGTGCTTTTGGTAGGCCGTCTGCCTGCACATTTTGAGGCCTGACAGTGGCAAACAAAAGGCAGCAGCTGCCAGGAGGCAAGGGGCAACAAGGGGCACCGAGCAGGCCACACTCTATATCTGTGGGCAGCCAAGGCAAACAAACCTGCAGACAGAGTGTTGCCCCAGTACCAGGACACACTACCCAAGCACCAGGACTGTAGATGAAGCTCAGTTTACTCGATTGTTGCCTTTTATTTTGCCCTCTGCCTTTCTTTACATATACATAAGATTTTTTTTGTTTTGTCTTTGGCTGCATTGACACTAAACAAAAGGCTAATTGGAATGTTAGCAGGAGCCACATTTTTTATGGCCTACCTCAAAACAAAAGGGGCGCATTTCATATTTCTAGTAGGCATTATATTGGCTTTGTATTTGTTCATTTTCTTGTTGTCGGCTGCAAAATGAAAAATTGTTTTTTAAATGAATTCAATAAAGCGTGAAAATCAACAAGGAATCCTCGATTCGTATAGGGGCTGACTTTGTGGTAGGGTATTAGACTGCTCGGTGTCGAGCGGGGAGAGGGAGACGTTTCTCAAACACATCGACAGAGAGAGAGAGGGGGGAGCAAGAGGGAGTTGCCTGGAAAACGACAGGATGACAGACAGACAGTGAGGCGGCTGGTAGGCTTATTTGCATTTCAATTTGCATAAGTGTGGCCAAAAGCAGACATACATTCATCCTTTGATATGTATGTGATATATGCGATGTATGCATGTATGCGTACAGAGAAAACAACAAAAATATAGAAAAAATGCAAAATTGTAATATCCTCTGGAAAATGTAAAGATAATAAATCTTGTGTTATTGCAGCTTAAGCTATAAGAAAGTTGTCTCCGCTTGAGCTAAGACGATTTCAACTCCAAATCATTGAAATTTATTATTAAAATGTTCAGACTAGCAAAAACTTGTTTCAATTAATTATTTTATAGTTGATTACACTTTTTGCGCAGTGTATGAATATACATATAATATATATGCACAGTGCGCTGTCACGACATGTGTGTGCTTTAGTGTGTGTGTGTGTGAATACCGCACAAGTCATACGAATCGGCACCAACACGTGTTGCCATTTTGCCATACATATTTTGGATCTATGCATTTGTCTCCTTCCATGTGTGTGTGTGTGTGTGTGTGTAAAGGTAAAGGTTAAATGTTAACCCGCATTCGCCTATTGCAAATGAGGTATGGGTTACACACGCATCCTTCTCGATTCCTTTTCTTTTCTTTTTTTGCATGCCTTTGCTCTTCGGGTTTGGTTCGATTCTGTTTGATAACAGCGCCGACTTTTGCATAAATAGCAAAAATTATTGCGCACATCCATCACAAAAATGGGTAAATGTGTCAGCTTGGCCTGGCATTCTGCAAAACCAGCAACAGCAGCAACAGCAACAACAACAACAACACTAACAACAATAAAAGGCTTTCCCAAACATGCAGGAATTGGTTACAACATCTATTGGCCAAATACAACGAATTTAAGGTGCCCTTGCTTGAAGCATATATCGAATTGAACATGTTATTGCAAAACTTTCCAAACTATCATAACGTTGATATAAAATTGATTATTATACAATGCACAAACAGCAGAATATAATCAAAAATGATTCTGTATTATTGCGGCCAAAAGGTATTAGTGCAATTATTTATTATTGTTATTTTAAAGCCAATGGCAAATTGCACAGAAACAAAACAAATTTACGCAAATTTCGATTACTTTTATTGCAAACTAACTTGCTTTAGGCAAAATTTGCATAATTATTTTGGCAGAATTAAGTAATCATATGCCTCGGTTTGAATTCTAATTGTGTTATTAATATAAAATTATTGTTTTTATAAAAATTGTTGAAAATAGACAACGTAAATAATTAATATATTATTTAATGTACAAATTATTAAAAGCATAATTTTTACTGGACAGGATTATGTCAATCATGTTGAACATATTTTTATTTTTTAAAAATACAAATTACTTTTTGTATAGGCAATGTCTATACAAGTAATTTATATATATCTAAATATATATATATCTATAGTCTTTAGTATAAGTCTATATTGGCAGACTTCTCGCTAATTAATTCATAAGACGTGATAAGTCTCAAAAATACGAATCTTCGCTTCATTAGCTGTATTTTTTACCTCTCTCCGGTTGTTAAATGCTACTTGAATTTGGTCAGAACTTGGGAAAAGGCCACCTCAGATATTGTTTTGGTTTATTGAAATAAAATTATATTCAACAGGTATATAATCATAATTGCGTATTATATCTAGCTAAAGGGGATCGTAGTATATACCTTATCGGAAGTTTTTATAACTTTTTTTTGTAACAAACTTGATGCGAGAATCCTAATTGCCAATTGATAAATAAAAATATCTTACAGCAGCGATAGAAAATCAATGCCCTCCTAGCAATTTCTTTACGCGTAATGTTATGCAGAGTCTATCCCCCCAAAAAACCGCCGCACAGCCCAAATATATGCTGTGCTAGCTGCTTGGCAAGATGCCTAAACTTTTGTTGGTTTTATTTTGGTGGTATAAGAAGCGAATTTCAGGGGCAACCACAACAAAGACGCTCCCCAGGCGAACAAACGAACGTCTTTCAAGAAATCAAAATTAAAAATCGATAGAAGTACAACATGAGTTTCATATTAAATTTCTACTAACGCAATTGAAAAAGGCCTCTTTGTTGTTGATGTTTGTGGAATTTTTATCTGCTCGAAGAAAAGAACGAAAATGTTTTTTTGATTGTTTCCGAAATGTTGGCGGGCACTTCTCACAACACAAAATTCCAATATCAAAAAAAACAAAAAATAAAAAATACTTGAACTGAATGGGAACTGACAGCTGGAGAGGTGAAGTGCTGCCGTGAATGTGGCTGTGAGTGAATGCGTTTGTTAAAGCAAATTTCATGTCATGAGATGACAATTTTTGTAAAGACGACCAAACTGCAAAAACCAGTAAAATGGCCACCCCAACCAGGAGTGAAGCAAATTTTGGGGTCAACATTTTTGCCAGGCAGCCATTCAGTCATCCAGCCAACAACTGCTTGGCATCTATCATCCTCAATCAGTTTTAACAGCCCACACAGCAGTTAACGAGTCTACGCTCATTGAATCTACCATCCACAGGGAAGGGACCAGTGAACTGAAATTATCATTAAAAATTTTCATTTTGGGTTCAGCTGTCAAGTGATAACGTTTTAAGCTAATTGCTTTGCACTTTCTGCACTGAAAACTGAAAGTAACTAACCGTAATCATTTCAACACAATCTTATCTATACCCAAACAATTTTACTAGCTTTAAATGTGGACATTTTCCGTATTGTTCGATTTTTGTGTGCACATGTTTTGCCATAGTTCACAGTTCACATCAATTACATTTTGCTGCCAATATTTGACCAACATTTGGCCAGCAAGCCATAAAGAAAACGAGCAGAAAATGCTGAAAAGTGATCAATATAATTTTGGGTGTTGCCAGTTTTGGCTGCCATTTTAAATATCCTGTTCCCCTTGAAATATATAATGAATTTGCCCAAAATCGGTGTTGTAGGCTTTTGCATAGTGCTTAAAAGTATTTTGGAACTTCCAAATGTAAGTTTCGTTTATTCTTAATGCTTTAAGTGCATAAATGAAAAATAAAACATTATTCAAAAAAAAAAAATTGTGAATTTTCTTTTACTTTAGACAAAGTTTGATTGCAATAAACACAAAAGTCTAGTTAATAAGGTCTAAGCCAGATGATGGGTTGCGTTATTCCTTCACTATATTGGCTAATAATATCATTTATAAATTGTTTAGCTTTATATTGATTCATTTATTAATCATGCAATTATTTTCTGTTATTAAGAATGCAGATTATCCAAAAATTCATATCAACTCAAGAAACCAATTATATAGGGTATCTGCCTGGTCTGATATACCACACAACTGTTGATGGTTTTTTGTTGCTGCTAATGGCATTTGTAGTTTTCGTTGTTATTGCTGTCGCTGTTGGTGTTTTGCGGCAACGCCATTAGACCACATCTCTAAGCCCACATAAATCAAGCAAATTGTTTAACGCGCGATTAGCTCAAATTTTACAATAATTTTCTTTTGTTGCTGATCTGTTTGGCTGTGTTTTTGCATGTTCTGCGGCTGCTGTTGTTGCTGTTGTTGCTGTTGTTGCTCTTGCCCATATATTATGTATATCATCTGGCCAATATGGGTCTGCCTGTCTGTGTGTTTGTCTCTTTTGTCTCTTTATGCGTGGGCGTGTTCAGTGTTGAGCTGAACATTTTCCAAACAATTTGCGGCCTACGCCGCATTGAATGTTTTTCACGCTCAAAATGCGCTCCAAAATGATTATTATGATTAATAAATAAATAGGCAGCCGGCAGGCGGCAGGCGGCAGGCAAAGAGCAGGGTGAGTGCGCGGTGGTGAGGCAATGGAGCAATGTCAGAAAATATTCAGTGGGAAGAACATTTGCCACATTTGCCAACAAACAAACCCAACCATTTTTAAAAGGGCGTCCAACGCCTGACGAGCTTTTGGCGCTTTAATCAAGTTGCGTATACGCAATGTGTTGCCAATTATAAACAGTGGCACAAATTGCCATATTATTGGAGCGAAACGAAAGTTTTGTCTATTTAAATATGGTTTATATCGGAGTATCGAATCGAATTTAGAACCGAAAACCTAAACTAGAAACGAAATCAGCATTCAAAATCTTTAACGGGAACTGATATTATTTTTAGTTATTTAAGTTAAATTTATGTGTACATATTTAAATTAGCCAAACATAATATTGAGAAATATAATATGGATTTTTATTTATTCAATTAAAAATGCATAAATAAAGCAATTTAAATGAGATAATTGAATAGCTAAAAATTATGATTAAATTATGAATAAATATTTTCGTAAAAATTCAAACACATTTTTAGCTCTCATTTAATTTTCTAGATGAAATTTAGATTATTGCACATTTTGTCCATTTATGATAACATTATTCAAATCGAGCTCTATCTTTTATTTAATCGGTTCATTTTGTCTTGTTACGCTTTGCCGGTCAATTTTGTAGAACAATTTATTTTGCGTATTTTTGCCATTGTTTTAACAGAATGCTATAATAATAATAATTTCGCTTTTGCTTTCGAAACACTGGCATCGGGCACAGCTGTGTGTGATGGCCACGTTTTGTGCTGCCAACACTTATAGCATCCAACCCAACTCCAAAACCCGACCAAAACTCTCGGGGCGGGGTGTAAGCAGAGCCATCGTCTTGTTTACACTGCATGCGAATCTATAACTCTGTCTCCCTTTCTCTCTCTCTCTCTTTCTCTGTTGTGGGCGTGGCTGGGCTATGAATTATCGCCTGCCAGATGAACATTTAATGATGTACACAAAACGAGGGCATCTCTCGCTGATGGGCCGATGTCGATGTCGATGTCAATATCGTCCTTGTCATCCTTCTCCTCCAGCCCAGCCATTGGCAATATTAATAAATTTAACAGCTGAACGCATCGCGAAACTTTCGCATCTTTCATCTTTTATCAATAAACATGCGATGGAGGGTTGAGCCGTGGGGCCCATAATACCAGTTTGCTTGGGCCTTGAGTGTCGATGTCATTCAGGCAATTAAATAAATGTGCAGTTGACTCCATCCAACCCATTCCAACCCATTTCGAATGCGGCCTTTAACTTTTCGCCTGCCTTATTGACAGGCCATCAGTTGTTGAATTTATGAGGTTGCCTGTGATTTATCAGACCATTGCACACAGAAAACAAGCAGACAGGCAGACGGACGGACGGACGGGCAGGCAGGGTGGACAAGAGACGCACAACAGAACTTACCGATAATTTGAGTTGAGCTGCACATCGCCAATGGCGACGTTCTCGAACAATGTGGGGCAGCAGGTCCATCGAGCCCAGTAGAAGGTGAAATCAGTTGAATCATAATGCTCGGTGAAACGGCACTTGAGCACCACATCGACGCCTTCGCGTGTGTCCAGCGATTCATCCGCTGCTCCACCATCAGCCAACAGGCAAAGCCACAGGCAGCCTGCAAAAGAGAAAAAATACAAGCATAAAAAATGATGATAAACAGTTATACAGCGATGGGGTTAGTCAAGTTACCAATTATTTCAATTTTTCAATATGAATGTTATGAAAAATGGAAAGCAAAGAAGCATTCTTCAATTATTTGTGTATAGCTCTTGCAAATGCGCCAAATGAAAGTATATTCCACATATAGAGCTAACAGTTTATGCCTTGTTTTGTGAGTGAGGGAGGGAGAAGGGAGATAAGAAAGAGAGGGAGAGATAGAGAGTGGGAAATTGGGTATAACATGGCAATGCAATTTGGTTGTGCAAATTTGCAGCTCACATTTAATTAAAAATACGCCGTATGGTTTAACCCAACGCATGAGCAAACAACAGCGACAACAAAAACCATGCCACACACATAGAAATAACTACACACACACACACACACACACACTCAAAGAGAGAAGAAAATAGAAACAGAGAGAGAGAGACTAAATGTATTCGCCGCGGGCAGTTTCTGGGTGAACGGATTTGATTTATTTTATTATCAGAAGCAACAGTCGCGAGTTGCTGCAATCAATACAAAAATACAACAATTTTTTGTTGAAATTGTAGAAATTGTAAATCACTAGCCACCAAATAAATAATGCACACACACACACGCATATATATAGACTAGGAATCGTTGGAATCCAGAAATACCAAGAGCGATATATGTTGAAAATGCAATCGAATGTTTATGTTCCACAGATGGATATTGACTCAATTACATTTACATTTCACATGCTCATATTTATTAGGGTTGAGTTTACTTGATTATCGAATCTGGGTGTTGAACCGAAACGTATTTCGGTTCCGTTTCTGGTTCCGCTAATGGTTATGGATTGGCTCCGAATTTTGTTTGGTATTCCTTTAAGCGAACACAAAAATAGAATACAAAAAGCTTTGAGAATATTGAATTTTGATTCAGGTGCTGAATTTCAATTGGTAAATTTTGGGTTATCTGCAACCATCAAATGGCTTAACCAAACTGATTGCAAAAAAGTATGCAATATATATCATAAAGACTCCACTCAATCCCATCCCTCCCCTTCGACTCCCCTCTAACCACATTCCATATTTGTGAGTTTGAGGAGTGAATGTATTTAATTTTTAAATACTCTGCTCTGTGGCATTGAAACATTTTAAAGATAATCTTCTTCTTTAGTTATGCGTTAAATATTTGTTGAAAATGCCGAGAAATGGATTTTGAGATTGTATTGGGAAATTAAATGTTTGAATTCTGTGCAGTGCTCAGGCAGATTGCAGCTTAACATTTTGTGGTTGCTTGACAGTTTGAGCAGCATTGTGAAAATAAACATGCCTGAATGTGGAAGTGTGTGTAGGTGTGAGTGTGTGTGTTTACAACTAAATGTAGGAAATGGTCGAGTGCCGCCCCCTGTTCCCCCTTCACACGATGCCTTTCTGTTCTACCCCCTTAGGATAGTTGTTTGTACATGAAGCGCTTAGTTTTAATTTGTCTGCTTGCAGTTTTTTAGACCCCCTTTCGTCAGCACCCCCCTCCCGCATGTGTTTTGTTTGCGAAAATCTGTTTTATGTGTGGAATTTATATATATATATATATATATATATATATGTACAACTATTTTTCCACTGGTTCTCTTCATTGTTCAGATGCGGGGCAAGAAAATAGACGAACTGAACACAGATGCATTTCATATTGTGCTGAAACTTTTTTTACCCTGCCGCAAAAGCTCAAATAGCTCAATCTACTGTGTGTTTGGGTGGGTTGTTGAATGGCGTGGAGGAGTGCGGGAAAGGGATTGCATCGTATTCAATTGCGACCCGCAAATATTTTTTTTATATGGTTTTTAGCTTTGTGTTTTTGGCCTGTTCTGATTCAACATTTCGTTCTCTGTATTATTGTAATTAACATGGCGATTGTTGCTGCCACATGCCACACAAAAAAAAAAATAACGTTGCAACTGAGCAAAATGTTGCAAATACATAAAAATGTTGAATCATTTATCTGTCTGCCCGTCAGCAATTTTATTCTGTTCAAAAGTTAAGACCTCGTGTTAATCTGTATAGTAAAAAAGTTGAATACAAAAAAATGTAAATAAATCGTCAAAATAAAATATGAAAAGTTATTCGATTTTAGTGATACCGAAGGTAGAATAAAAATGAGAAATGAATAGAACACCACGCCTCATTTAACGATTTGACTGGAAGTAATTGAAATAATTATAAAAACCGCAAATGATTCGAAAAACATTTTATAATTTGAAAATTGCAGTGCTAGAATCGAAACACAATTTTAAGGTAAACTGCATGTGATGTCAATTTTGTAGCTAGAGTCATTTAACTTTAAAGGTATATTGTTGATCAGAGTGTGCATCAGTCGGTTACGCCCGATATCGGAGTAAGGGAATATTTTTTCGAGAAGCAAAGCAAATGTGAAACTGTGAATTACATTCGGACTTTATCGTTGGCTGACTTGGTCCACAATTTGCATATTTTTATGCAAATAATTATAAGCATTTGCTGGCCCTGCCACAGGAGTCGCTACCATTCACCTCCCCCACCTTCCAGTGCAACATCACTTTTGCAGCAAGCACGTAATTGTGCTTATGTAAACTTCATATGCATTTTAATATAGTTTTCATTTGCTTTATTTAAGTGATTTTTGCGCGTTGCAAACAAAGAAAACATCAGTGAAAATCGCTGCCGCATTAAGGAGATAAATAAAGTGCTCTGTTATGACAAGGTTTTTTTCTATTTTTTTTTTTTGTTTTTTTTATGTAAAAACATGCCACAACAACAAGCTGCAGGCCAAATGCATTCAAACAATTTAACCATCATTTTCAAAGTGATTTTTAACTGATTTGTAAATGCAAACAACATTTGTTTGCCAAAGGCTAAATTGCTGTTTAAATATTTTATAATTATGCGTTTTAGCAGAAACTTTTTGATTTTTTGTATACCCCGAAGCCATTTATAATGTGAAAAATTGTAATGACTGAGTTGTGCAAGAGTACGTAATAATCATAATAAGTATGGAAGGATATAAATATGTATATTTGTATACATATTCTAGAGCATTATTAACTCTTGAGTCGTCATAGCTATGTCCGTCTATATGAAGAGATTAATCTGAGAGATTCTAATAGCTAGAAACCTTAAATTTGGCATACAAGTTTTTGCATACCTTGCGAAGATTCATTTTACAGAGAACTGCCGCCGTTTCATGCAAATCGATACATATCGATTCCCATTAACAATAAACGACACAATTGCAAAGATTTTACTATCCAATTAAGATACAATTTACCCTGATAAAATAAACATCAGCAATAAAAATTGCATAAGGAAACCTAAATTTTATCAGCTGTGCTATTAATTTTTGATTTGATGTTTTGTGTACTGTGATAGATTGCACTCTGCTTTAAATTATAATAATAATAATTAATTTAAATTACATTATTTATTTTTCTGAATGTTGAAGCAGTTGCCACACACAAATGAACATGTTGGCAAGCAACAATTTTTATTCGTGAACCGAAATTGTTTACATAATTTATCGACTGTTGTTCATTCATTTGAAATTTGCCAGTGTCAGCCACAATATGTATGCGATGTAAGTTTCTGACAAGTTTAAGATATTATCCCCATGTTTGTTTATTTTACTGGAAACTGCAAATTTCATACAAACATTTGCTAGTCAAATCTATGCTAAAGTTTCAGCATGTTTGCTTGCAACTTGTAAATGTCGCAAATTTTCCAAGATTCACTTTGCAAGGTGCAACATACTATTGCACTTGATATTGTGCACGACTTGTGATAATTAGCCGCCATTAGAGTTTTAACTCAAACACACACAAGCACACTCAGAACTTGGTTTGTGTCTACCACCCTCTACATCCCTCTCTCTCTGTATCTCTCTGCCCTTCCCTCACCTCCTTTCACTCATTTATGCATGCATTTCTCTGGTGGCTTTATGAATTTTTCAATTGTGTTGCTGTTGCTCCTTTAGTGAAACTTTGCTGAAGATTCTCGAGTGCTTAAACATTTATAAATGCAAGTGCATACAGCTCACTAGCACTTCTGTCTAGAGTTGCTGAGGGGGTGGGTTAAGGGGTGAGGGCAACTTGGGTGGGTGATTTGACTGTTGAGGTTGTCGTCCTGCTGGTTCATTTGCCTCTTTGTGCCCGCAGATATGCAAACACAAGTCAAAAGTCTGGCAAATGCAACCAAAACAAAGCAAACAGAAAAAATATTCACATACACAAACACACACACACACACACACACACATAAAGGCATGCACACACAACCAACAGCAAGAACAACAAGAAGAAGAGGCAACATTAAGAACAACTTTTGCCTTGCATTTATTTTTCTCAATTTTGTGTATTCCATTTTTTTGTGCCTGAGGTTGCTGCCACTGTTGAAGAGAGTGTTGAGCGCGTTGCGTGTTGCGGTCGTGGGAGCATATGAAGACGCTGTCTTTGTAAACCAAACCGAATCAAAACAGAAATGTAAACAACATCATCACAGAAAATGAAATGCACTGAGCAAAACTGACCATGCCATGTAAATGGCCAACTTAAAACATAATTTAGCATTTTTCCTTTTTCTTTCCTCGAATAATAATATTTAAAGTTTATTATTTATTAATATTCTATTAATCTACCGTTTTTAATATTTTTATTAACAGCATGTCCATTAAATGTTTAAGATTGTCAATTGTGCAAAATAAACTATAAAAAAACTTGTGTAAATTAAATTTTGAATCTTTTTACGCTCTTAAATTTAAAGCTTTGGAAAATCAGTGAAATTAAAATTATTGAATAGAATAAATTTTAAATTTACCAAAAAATTGAATTTTTCTTAAATTAGTTTAAATAAAAATGTTTGCCTTTTGTGCACATTGGGTCAACTCCAGCGAAACCATAAGCCAGCATTTTACAAATGCTAACTAATGAAATTATTATTAAATGTTTTATTTTGTTGACAATCTGAATATCAAATAAATTGTAAATTACGCAAAAGCTGTTAGCATTTTATTCACGTACACATTTAAGTTGATAACTAAATATGGCCAGATTATTATTTATTTAGCATGCCAAACGTGTCTATAACAATTTAATCCAAACTAACAAAAAAATAAGTTCGTTCCATAATTCGATTAATGCATATTAGTTGATTAATATTCACTATTTATATTATAATAAACGATATTTTCAAAAGCAGTAAATACATGTTATTTTGACAGAAATTCTTACTACAATAAAGTTTTCCATAGCTTCCGGCTTTGACAAAATTCGATTTGTTTAATTAAATGTCGCAATATAACTTTTTCAAGACGATGTTACATATCTCCTATATCGGAAGCAATTTATCCTCATTGTTAAACATATTTATATTGTATATAATACATATTACATTTAATTTCAACTTGCAGAACAAAAGCAGTTGGCTAAGATATCAATTTCAAATGAATAACAGCAAGGCAATTATTTTAAGCCAATAAAGAAGATTAACTCATCTGCTCTGTGTATTCGACACATCTCAAGATATGTTCATTAGTTGCAAGACCGCATTGCAAGCATAGCTCAACTCACCAAATACCATTTAAACCGGATACTTGAGCATATATACACACGCACACACACACACACATTTATTTACATTCATATTTCTTACTGTGGCTGCAGTGTAATGCACTTTTAGCACTGTCGGCGTCGACGTATGTTTCCTGCAACTGACTATGTGGGTGCCCCTGGTCCTCTAACCCCTTACTCCATACACTACTTACATTCTCAATGTTCCCACACCCCTAACACTCCACACACCCCCCAGCGTATCGCTGGCCGACACTAAACATCGTTGTGGTTGCTTGCTTGACTTGTTTGTAATTATTTGTTTCGTACTCGTATAAAGTGTAGCATACTTTTGTGCGTAGACAAGAATTATAGCAATGTTGCCAGTTATTATTTGTATGACATGTGTGTATGTGTGGTGGAGAGTGTGTGGTTGGGTGTGTGGGTGTGTGTGCGAGTGTGTGTGTATGTTTCTCTTTTTTTCCTTCAAGAAAAGATTTCATGCCAGAACGCCGAGGCCAACAACAAGCGACAGAACAACAGGAAGATGTTTGCCAGCAGTCGGCTCCTTCCAACAACTAATGCAAGTTGCTCACACACAAAGACACTCACACTCACACACACACTCACAAACACACTCACACACACACTCACACACACACACTCTTGCATTTATTTTAAAACAAGCTGCTTGGCTCGTTTACTTGTGGCCTGAACTTGTCTACGCCCCAATCCTTCCCCTCTGCAACGTCGCCTTTCTTGTTTTTCTTTCAGCTTAATGCGAATTTCTGCTTTTAACAACAGCTATTGCAATTGTTTCTGTTGTTGTTGTGCAGCATAACGGCATAAATATAATATGCAGTCTCGCCCTTTGCCGTTGTAAAATATATTACTTTTTAGTATACCCTAATGCCCTTCCCCTCCCCGTCTATGTCCGGCACCCTCAGCTGTAATTTGAGCTCATAACAATTACAACAACAGCAATTGTTGTACAAAAATCAACTACACTATGCGAGCTGAGCTCTGTAGCAGAATGAGGCCTTGTAATGTACTGCTGACATGCCTGGCTTTATTGTAGCATACCCTATAGCAATTTACAAAAAATAATGGGGTAAAAATTATAGTTGCATCAAGGTACATATGTTCCCGCAGCAGCTGAAACAGTTGGAAATTTGTTTTCTAGGTTCTGGTACATATTTTTCACTACCATAATTCGGTCCAAACTGAATTGATTGTATATATTGTATATACATACATATATATATATATATAATACTTTACACTTAACGCTCAATATATGGCTACAGGGTATCTTAACATTGAGCACTCTCGACTAACACACTCCAAAGCAGTTGTTGTTGTTATTGCCTGATGCTATGACCAAATGTCATAAGACATTAAATGTTGGTAACAAGTAACGGTAATACGAGTTGCCTTTTGTATTGCAATATGTTCAGAGTGCACACAACCGGATGCAAATGAGTGCGTGCGTGCGTGTGTGTGTGTGTGTGTGTGTGTGACAATCATCTGGTAGCTGAAGCGCATTACAAGATGCAAGAGCTGAATCTGCTAGCGTCGCATTTATTGCTGCAGCAAATGATGCAACTGCTGCTCAATGAACTTACACGGCGCACAAGCACAATTGAAAGCTGCTGTGACAAATATTTGCGGCACATGAAACATAATAAGCAATATATGACAAAGGAGATATTTATATATATATATTTTTATATGTATATATGTATTCCTCAATATACATATATTAAGCGAATTGCAATTGACTCAAAATCGACGTCAATCAAACGGCAAATAACAATAGTGCAACGCTCGAAGGCAAATCCGAAACTTAATGAAACCTGGCATGTGGTTCTTGCCTGTAACAGGAGAGCAGGGAGAGGTTAAGTGGGGGCAGGGAGGTGGTTGGTGGTTATAAATATGTGCGCTGGCCTTTAAAGTGCCGAGACAACTCATTAAAATGCCAGCATGTGAAACATTTTGCAAATTAACTGCAAACGTTGCGTATGCGTAATATACGTATTATAAAAGAGACTGAGCCTGAACAAAGTATTTGCTTAGCTACTGGCAACCTCTCCCCATCCTGCGCTGCCCCCCCCCCCCCCCCCCCCCATCAACTGTCGTAAAGGTAAATGTGTTGGACTTGTGGGAGATGGGCTGACGAGTATGACGACTAAGCCTGCAATTATGGCAATTGTGTGGCAGCATCAGATTTGGGGCAACAACGAGCTGCGAATGTGCTGCAAAGAAGTGTATAGGAAATTCACATCATTAATAAATAAACATTTTAAAGTGAATAGTATAGTGAACTATGCAAATTATTGATTTCTATATTTTCAACATAATTATTAATGTATTTCGATTTTACTAGTTATATTTCTACTTTATAAATCGTTTAAATAACTCACTTTGACTTGAATTTAAATAACAACGATTAATTAAATAGTTAATTAATGAAAAATATGTTTACAAACTTGTTGGCAATTTGCGTTACATAATTCAATTCAATATCAATTAAAGCGAAAATGAAAAGGAAACTTCGAAACTAGTCTGCTTCATATTTGTAACCACTTTGAGCAGCCGACACAAAATCGTTCACATAGCCGTTAGACTTGCAACAAGCGCTTGCAGCTATGGAATCAGAATGTGAGGTTGGGGTGGTAAAAGTTTACCGCTGCGTATGCGTAACATCTGGCTATGGCCAAAGCCAGTTGTTGGCTGCTGGCTGTTGACGATTGCCAACTCAGATTCTGTATGGCAATTGGCAGCGAGAGGGGGAAGAGGGGATGGTGGGGGTGGATAGGATTGTCCCACTTGGAATACCCAATTCCACTTTAATTAAAACATTCACAGTGTGCCTTTCGTTTTCCCATTCGCAGCTAGTAATGTTGCAAAAACTTGCCGCCGTGCCCAGATAAGCCATTATACACACACACTCACACACACACTTACAATATGAAAACCCTTTGCCAAAGCAAGGGGGTAGCTTTTGGAGTGGGGGGAAGGGGGGTGGGGGTTTCTACGTATATTACATAATATGCCATTAATAAAAGTGTTTAAAGTTCACTTAAGTACCGCATGGAGCTTTAGACAAACGGAAACCGTATCAACAACAGTTAGTGCAAGCTGAGGAAACTTGAGCTCTCAACACACACACACACACACAACGATTGCTTTACGCGGTGGATGCTGTTTGGATGGGGCGGTGAGGGATGGGTAAGCGGAAGGAGTGTGTGTGCCTGCTTGCTTACCTAGCAAAGCGTATCTCTCTCCTTCTTCTGGTAGTGGATTCCATGACAGACTAACACGCAGTTGGATTTATATGCGGCTAGCGTCAGGGTAAACATGAGTGCAGAGGGAGAGAGCGGAAAATCAGGGGAAGGCAAGAATGGATGGATAAAGACTGCTAGAGCAAGACAAATGAACAAATAGTGCGGAGCTACACACGAAGAAAACAAATGTGATCCACAATCAAAAGTCATAAATTGTTTTTAAGAAACTAATTCTAAACTTTAACTAAATCGATAATTGCGAAAATAAGTTTTAAAACTTATATATAACAACAGTAGTTGAAATAAACAACTTTTACGTAATTTTGCTGAGTGTAGGCTAGAGTTTGCTGACCAAAAATGAAAAAAGAATCCAGATGAAGCCTGCTCCCCTCATAGAAATGACAAATCCACTTGGCATAGTTCACAGTTCACAGTTTACAGTTCACAGTTGGTCTCTGATTTTGATTCAGTTGCTGAATCTAATTCTGATGCTGGATGTGTGCGAGGCTGTGCGAGGTGTCCTGCTGACCAGAGACCAGAAATGCGATACCAGAGACCAAAGAGAGCACGTTCATTTCCGTTGCGCAAGGCAGCTGGACTCACACAATTGACTTTGCGGCTCAGCTTTGTCAAGCTATCAGCAAACCAAGTCAATAAGGCACGCACGCACCGAACGAGATGGCCAGAATGAGAAATATCTTCAGAACAGTGCAGATGCTAGTGTAAATCCAGAAGCCTATTAACCGCAGTTGACTCTATAAACAGCCGGTGGGGGTATATTAAAATGCAGTTGTGATTCTGACACTTTAAGCAAACAATTTTCATTCGTATGTATACAGCAGAAAAACTTGGATGTGGTAACTTTCATATAAATGTATCAAATATTTTTTAATTTCAAATCTCTGTTCAAAATTCATTAAATGTCTTTTTTGCTTTCTGAGATTTTCGCTGACATGACATGTAAACTTTGGGACATTTTGATTGCTGCGCTGCGTCAGCAGTTAGGCGATTGTCAAAATGGTCTGGTGAGGATAATGGTGTTCTGGAACTTTATGTTAAGGGATCTCATTACTTCTAGACCTTAAGTAATCGATTTGGAAATGTTCAAGTCGGTCACCAGGATTTTGCATGCAACCCTCCTGGCTCTACGTGTCTTCAGTTTTGATTCGTATAGCTAGAATCTATAAACATATCGGTTGGCAAATTTATTTACTTTACTTTAAAACGAAACTTGATGCATTTTCTTAAAAATTGTCTAATTATTTTAAGTTAAATATGTTTTTTACTCCACAGCTGACTCTACGGATGCTGTAAATTTTTTGCTGAAGGCAAATTCCGACGGGATTCAAAATATTGAAACGTATTAAAATAATTTAAAGGTAAACTTCTCGCAGCTCAACAAGAAAGTGTCGCTCAAAGAAGGGTATCTTTATATGTCGGCCTTTTTATGTTGACTATTTGGATAAGCAGGCATTGATGTGCATTTAATATTGTCATAATTTGTACGACAATTGAAAATGGGCGGTTTTTGTGTGTTGTTCGTTAAGAGACTGAGTAGCGAGAGAAGGGAAGGGGGAGAAGGATGGTTGTCCAGTGACTGCATAAATCATGTGGTTAAACATGAAACGTAGCTTGTTGTATATTTAATAATGCCAACTATTTGCTTGTTGGTTTCCAGTCTGTGCGTCTGTGTGTGTTGAAAATTCTGCTGCATACTTTCGTGCGACACTTTGCGAAACATGGAACAGCAGCAGCAGCAGCAACAACTACGGTAAATGACTGCAGCAGCCGCCGCACTTGCCACAAAATTTATGACTGCATTAATACACATATAACACGGTACACACACACACACAAACACACCATATTGACCATATTGTTGTCTGTTCCTGTTTTGTGGCATATGCCACACAAGTCGCCTCTTTTACTGCAGCTTTTGTTAGCTGTTGTTGTTACTGCTGTTGCTGCCGTTGCTGTATTCTCAGGCAAGCAGCTGCCTGCTCTTAATTAAATTATGCTTTTAATTAGGCCTTCGTGTTTGACTCTTCATTTGCTGCCATTTTGTTGCAGCAGACTCAAATACTTGTCGCTCCTACTGGTAGTGCACTAATTTACTTAAAAGCTTTTGCCCTTTTGTTAAATTATTTTATGATAAAATTATTGGATTCTCTTAGAAATATGAGATGTTGTTGGAACCGATATGAAAAGTTTCAATAAGTGTGTTAGAAATAAATAAAGGATTGATTTTAATGAAGACACTAATTAAATAACAAATAATAATTGTTTAATAGCAATAAGAATATTCAAGTTGATCTATTTTATATTTCATTGCATCCCATAAAATATAAAATAAAAATATGTACTCTGATAAAGCTTAGATTCAACAAATTTAAAACTCATATTAGTTGCGACAGGTCGAGATACGCCAGCCCATTCCCCATCCGAAGTTTCTGAGTATTTTACATTCGATTAGGCCCCATAGCAACATTCTCAATTAATTTGTTTATTTTCTGTGCTCTTTAAAACCAGACAAAATCAATTTAAACGCCCACATGCATAGAAAAGGCCTTAATTTATTCAATTGGCAAGTAAGCTTGTTCATCTCGCAAGTCAACACTATTAACAACAAACAAAAACCAAAACTCAAACTCAAACTCGAACTCGTCTAAAATACTTACATATGCATATTTCAACAGCATAATCCCAAAGGAGATTTTATACTTTTAGATTTCTCTCACTTTTGTGCTAGTTATTATTTTTTTTATTTTTTGGTTTTTGTTTTGGTTGCCTTGTCATATTTGGTTTTCTGCATAATTTGCCATTGGGCTTGGCCAGCAAGAAGGCGAAAGCATTCGTTTAACTATTCAGCCCGAACCAGCTGAAGCAAGAAGAGACGACGCTTATCTCTCTCTCATAAATGTCTAAATGCTAAAACGCATATTCTAAACAACAATTTTTAGTCATGTTTTCTGTTGTTGTTGTTGTTGTGCGAATAATTTAAAAACAAGCACCTTTGACACTTGCAACTGACACTTTGGCCATGTGGATATGCTGGCAAAAAATGGTGGTGGAGCGGGGTCGGGTGCGTGGGCGGGGTGTTGCTGCTGGTCGAATGAGGTGATACCCAGAACGCTTTAATTTAATATGCCGTTGAACAGACGGCACAGCAGCAGCTCCAGGACAAAAACCAAATCCCAAAAGTGTACCCAAATCACTTTTGAAACTATCTGGCGCCTTGACGCAGCCCCTGTGTGAGACAGACAGACAGGCAGCACGATGGAAAGGGATAGATAGATACCATGCAGCCTTCAAAGGGCTGGAGCTAAACATTTTCTGACCACAGCCCGAAAAAGGTTTGGCAAAAAGCTACGACCCAAAACATACATATTTATGAGGTCCTTGTGGATTTCCATTGAGATAAGCGGCAGCATTTAGGCAACAAGCGATTGCCCAGCGGCCAAGCAGCCAAACACAACCTTTTTAATGCATTATTTTTTTTCTTGCTGTTTGGTTTTGTTTAAAGTTTTGCATTTTTATTGACAACAAATTTAATTTAAATGTGAAATGTGCCCCCTTCTGCTCTGTTTCAGCCTTTTTTCCCCCCTTCTGGCGCTCAGCAATTTGGGAAAGCAATAGTTTTTTACTATGCTGTATGCACATTAAAAAAAAATGTGTAGTGAAAATATGCAAACGTACGCAACAAGCAGATTTATATATTCTTGATCAGAATCAACTATCGAGTCGAGCTAGATAGTTTCAAAACCCTTTTGACTACCTAAAGGATATATATTCTTGATAAAGAAGAACTACGTGGCTGCAACTTTAAATCATCTTTAAGTCGAACAAATTCTCTCTACACGTCTCTACTCTGCTTGGTTTTTGTAGCCTGGCAACAAATCAATTGCCTTCGCCTCACTCGCGCGTTAACTACGTGGATCACGCTGCGTATACGTAATGAGCTTTTGCTTAAAGATTCACGCGCAACGCTCGCTTAGAAAAAAAGCTGAGCAAATTAAAGCATGAGCCAAACACAACGAAAAGCAGCCAAAAACTAACGAGCTCTGATGGCCAAGTGAACCCAGTCAAGTGACTCGAGCAAAGAAAAAGAAAAAAACCGGCAACAGCATGAAAAATTGTCACTGCCCGAGAGTTGGCTTAGCGTGAGTGTGGAGCGAAAGCAAAAGGGGAGGCTTGTGTACGAAAGGGAAGCAATTCATTGCCGTGAAGCATCTTTGGCCATCTTTGGAAATGGCCATAGCTGCAAACACTCGAAAGTAACCGGAAATGTTGTTTAATAAAAACGGATATACCAATTTAGTGTTGTTCAAACAGCAGGAACAACAACAACAACGACAACAACAACAACAACTACAACAACAACAACACATCAGTGGCCAAGGAGCAATAAGTACCGAAATAAAACAGCAGCAGACGATGACAGCGATAAGGTTGGAGAAAGAGAGAGAGAGAGAGATAGAGAGAGAGAGAGAGAGAGAGAGAGGGAGAGAGAGAAGGGAGAGTGAGTAGGGTTTTGGCGACTGCAAAGCTCAAATAAACACAAAAATAATAGAAATTCATTTAAAGTTAAAGCGCAAGTAAAACAAAGAACGCAACACAACACAACATAAAGCAAAAAAAAGTGAAAAGACTGCAGTAAAAATGCAACGAAACAAGCGAAAATACTTAAATCAAGGAATACCCTCTACATTTTGATATCTTGACAAATTTATGATGCCTAGGCAAAGAAGTGCTACAGTGATGAAAATTTTTCGCTGGTTTCTAAGCTAAAAAGCAACAATAAAAAACTTGAAATCTAAAAAAAAAACTGTTTGCTTAGCAAATATAATAAAAATAATTAAAACATATATTTATTTATATTTTTGTTTCAAGTTTCAGTCTCCAATTAAAAAGCTTTGCACTAGAAAACAAATTTGGCTCGTAGCTTCCATGAAACTCCATTAAATGACAGGGTATATATAGCTAACAAGTACAATGAAATAAATAAAATAAAGCAAAGCGTAGCAGAAAAAGAGAGAAAATAGAAAATGTGAAAAACAACTCAGCGTTAAAATGCACAGCGCAGTGATCAGGATCAGAGCAGGACAATGCAACGAGACCAAGCTGCGGCATGTTGAACATATTTGCCGAGCGCACTCTGGGCTCTGGACTCTGGACACTGGACGCTGGACACTGGACTCTCGAGCAGCAGCAGCAGGCTTAGCGGACGAGGAGGGGTTCGTAGAATAGGATTGGAGTGGGGGTAAAAGAGGTACTTGTAGGGTTTACTGTCGCTGAAGTTGGGCACACAGCTCACAGCTCGAGTGGAGCTAGTTTTTGTTGTTGTTGGTGTTGTTGTTGCTGCTGCTGTTGTTGATGACGGCCAGGCCGCAATTTTTGTGTTTTAGTTTTTAAAGCATTTTAGTTTTTTGTGGTTACAACATTTTTTTTGTGGCCCGTTTACTTTTGGTTTGTATGGCCAATGCAGCTCGTTTACGATTGAATGCATTTCGTTTGCACTGGGGAAAAAAAATGCCTTCGAATTTAGAATACCTGCCAATAAATCAATGTATTTTAGTCATTCAATTGGTTATTCAATGTTTTCAATAAAAATGAAATGTACTTTAAAAAAAATAAATAGATTTTCAATATTTTTATAAATTTTAACATGGGATTCGTAAGAAAATAATTAATTCGAGTTAAGAGTGCACTAAATGATGTATTGCAATTTTCGCGTGCCCATAAATAATAAGGGGTTTCAAGGATCAAATGGATAGCCGCCCTTTAAGGCTGTTCCCAGTTTTCTGAGTGTTGGCAAACACAGGGAGAAAAATAGAGAGGGATAGATAAAGAGAGAAGCACAGCCAGTGAGAAAGAGAATGCAGTGAGTGTGGATTGTGTATTGTGAGCTAGGCCATTTCACTGGGTGGTTTGGCTGAAACAAATGGCCAAAATGGCACATGGCCCAGGCGGCCAGCAAATATTCAGGCCAAAAGTGCTCGTCTCTCCCCACACGATGCTAATACAAACAAACAAATGGCAAATAAAAATTTGAAATGCAGCAAACGAAGCGAAACGAAATGAAATTCAGCCAATCCATCGACTATATATAACTCAGTTGCCTCATAATTAGGCTGCAGCTATTACCAAATCAAACCGTATCCCAAAAACCACCCACAAAACTTCTCCAATAGATTTGTCAAATTTTTGAAAAGGGTTTAACGCGCAAAATCGTGCGGAAAATGGCTCACAAATGATTTACTTTTTTCTATTTTTGCAGAAAGGCTTAGCTAGGTTCTCTGAGGTTTGATGTGTGTGGTATGGGTTTTGACATGTAAGTGGAGGAGGGAGTAGTGTAGGCGACACTACGCACAGTAGGAAGTGCTGAAGAACTGAGTTGAACCGAGCTGTAGCGGAGCGGAGCTAAACTAATGGCTGGGAACAAAATGTTGTTTCAAGCTGTGTGCACGAGCGAGCTCAATGATATTTTTCTTGTTTCCCATTTTTTGTTGTTATTGTTATGTTTTTTTTCTCTTTTTATTTTTAGCTGTTTTCTATTTTCCGGCCGCTGCTGCTTTGGCAAAAGGAAAACGCGCGTTGCTCGGCAAAAGCTGTCATAAAAATTCGCAATAGAAACAGCCGCCAAAAACCTAAGCAAGGTTTTTTTGAAATGAGCACACAACAAGCGCAACAACAACTACAACAAAATAACAAGAAGAAGAAGAAGAACGTGCGGAACCAGCTGGGCATGGAGCATAAGTGTATGTGCGTGTGTGTGTTGTTGTGTGTGCTGTGCCTTCAAAGGAGTAAAAGATAAATAATGGCCTCCACTGATGGGAAGAACAGCCAGACTCCATTTTAGGGCATATGTTGCTGTTGTTGCTGCTGCATGGGGCAACAGAAGCGAAGCTAATACAATTGAGAGCTCACATGATTGAGAGCTTTAGCATTGCCTGAGGTTGCTCGGAAAGTATTACTCAAACCCTGAGTTGTGCGAGGGAAACCCACGCGAAATCCACAGAATAATAGATATGCCTTGCGATTCAATTAGAGAAAGATAATGTCGATGGTATTAAAGCGAATAAGGCTGAGATGGAGTTGGATGTTGTACATGTGTGTATAAAAATACATATAATTTGAAAAAGTATCACTATTATATATATACATATATATATAAATGTCTTTGACTCGTTGTCAGTCACATAAGAATTATAGATATTTCCAAAGAACAATGTTTCCATGACACTCCAGAGACCTTGAGCTCAAGTCCATAAACAATTCTGCCGGGGGACAAAGAGCATAACAAAGTTGTGCAAAAGTATGTAACAGACAAAAGAAAGCATCTCCGAACTCATAAAGTATATATATATATATATATATATATAAATATATATATATATAAATATTCTGTTGATCAGCCCCAATAGCCGAGTCTACGAAGACATGTTCGTCTATACAAACAGACAAAGAGCAAAAGCAAATTTTTGAATATGATTGCTCTTGTAACATAAGCAGATAAAGATGAAATTATTATTATTTTTTTAATTTGAAATATATACCTAGTTGAACATATATATATTATATAAAATTGATAATTTGTAAAATTGCACAAAGATTGGAAAATGAAATATTTATACATACCAAATTCGACATCAGCAAGCGTAAGCATTATCTGCTTACACAGTTAATGCAGGGTATCTGCTAGTCTAGGTATGTATTATTTGTACTTGTTATTTAGCTGCTTATAACCGCTCCCCCAACCACTGCATAACTTGAGTCGATACAATCTTAAATCTGGCACTCAACTCCCGCACAGAAAATGCCTTCAATCGCTGATTAAGCAAATTATCTAGTCCTTAGGCAATACATTGGAGCGTGTGGTGTGCTTGTGTAGCGTTGGCATGTTTTTGTGTAGTGGCTTATCCTGAACCCTCCCCCTTGTGTATCTATAAGTATATATATATATATATACATATATATATGAGCGAGGTCTTACGCAATCCGCTCAATCAGTCCAAGACAAACAATCAGGATTCGCATCCCTGGAGCAAAAGTCGTCTTGCAAATAGAAACAACGAAGCCACAGCAGGCTGCACTAAGCCGCCCAAGTAGTTGAAACTACTTAAGAGTTGTGCTACCAGCACCTCTCCCCCCCTCCCCCCATCTTTCCATCTGTCCTCTTTGTTTGTCCACCTTTTCCTGATTAAGGTGCGACTGGCGGCATTTTGGGGGGCAGGTTCAACGGGCGTATGAGCGATGGAGAACATTGTTAACGGCGTTCAACTGTGACAAATGCGTTTGTCGGTTTACACACACACACACACACACGCACACCCGTTACACACACTCACATATGCACACTCTTGGCGTGCTCATAACATATGTTCCTGTGCATGTTGGCGGCTTAGAAATATTATTTATGAACCAGGCAACGCACACAGACAATGAATGCCCCAACTCTGCCTCCCACACTCTGCCTCCAACTCTGCTTCCCATATTCCTGCCACTCCTCTCCTGTTGTTTGTAGCAACACTTGTAATTTTTGCTGAGGTTTTTGCACGTTTAGTAAATAAATCACGCGTTTGTTGTATCCACTGACCCCCTTTCGTTCGCCACCCCTTCCATTCCCTTCCCTTCCCTTCCCTTCCCTTCTCTTTAACAAGCCACCAATGCTGTTTCAGCTAATGCCACAAAATGCTTTGTGCCATTTTTTATATAAATAATTTGCTTTGGGCAGTCGCCGTTGCCCCCCAAAAACTTGGTCAGCTTTATTGTTGCTAGACACACACTGAGAACAATAACTTGGTTAATCTTTAAATAAGCGTTAACTAACACTATGTTGGAACGTTTCAAAATAAATGAATATGCATTCTTTTTTGTGTATTTATTAAGATTTTAATTTATTTAATTAACTGAACGCTTTTAAATGTTTTGTGGACTTTAATTTATATTTTCTCATATATTTTTCTGGGCGTGCACGTTCATGAAACTACACTAATACACATGCTCAAACTTACACACGCGCGCACTCACTCACACACACGCACACACAATCACACACAATCTGATCTAAGCGAGTGACCAACGTTGTGGGGCAATTGTTTTTTTTTTCTTTTTATATGATTTATTATGTGTTGCCTATTAACGTCTGTCTTATGATTCATGTACACGCGTGTGTGTGCGTGTGTGTACGTGGTTGTGCTCTCATGTGTGTGTGTGTGTGTGTGTACAGTTGCTTACTCTCTGGGGCAGTTGTATTTGATAACATAAGCAAACGCAAATCTATAAACTAAACAAAACTAGTAAATACATATGTTGTTTATATACATATGTATACAACCTGTGTGGCAGAAGACGCCGAAGCACAGTAAGCGACATTTAACATGACTTTGACCATGTTGCAAGTTGTCGTTGTTGTTGTTGTTGTTGGCGCAGCTAATGAGCACGAAGTTGTCAATGTGTCAATTTAATTAGACAAGAAACGCAATCCACGAACACCAAACGATACCAAATTGAATTATTACACGATATTTGCAGGGCAGTCCTCCACAGACTTTGTGCTTATTGGCCATGTTTGTAGTTACATGTTGACCCCTTGTTGTTGTTATTGTTAGTAGCTGTTGTTGTTGACTGTTAGCTGTTTGTTGGTTTTGGGTGTTCAATTATTACTGTTGCCATTGTTGTCGCTGTTAACATTGCAACATTAGCGCCACATGATTTGTGGGCCATTCCCAAAAATCAAAGTAAGAAATCTTTTTATTTCGATATTGGCAGGGGCTTTGCTTGAGGGGCGTGGCTTGGGGTTGTTATTGAGCAGCCAAAACTAAACTAGAGCAACACCAAAGCAAAGCAAGGCAAAGCAAAGCAAATCAAATCATTTATGCTGCTGGCGGCCCATCAATAAAGCCCATTTGACGGCCATAGCATAAGAAGCCTTGGCCAAACAATTAACGCTGCTGCTTAATGATTTATGTCTCTCTATATTCGCACGTGTATGTCTATGTGTGTGTGTGTGTGTGTAGTGTGTGTGTAGTGTGTGTGTATAGAGAAATGTTGAGATTTGTGTATGCCGTTCATGCATTTTGCGGGTGAGTTAATTATGCCTCAGCGGAACTGAATGATGAGCTGCCTGAGAGGTTTATCCTGTTTGCAGTCGCGCACCAATGGATTTTCATTGGCCTGCCATCGTGAGGGATTAGTTGTTATATGTAATTGTAGCTTTGCAATTGATTTTGATACCTATGCATAACTATTTATGGACTGCGGGGCGCCACCCCTCCCACATTAACTGATTGACTTAATTGCATAAGTTGGTTATTTATGTGGTCAACTTAAATCTGTTTGCAGCTCCAGTTTTATTCCACTTTGTTTCATAAATAGAAATTTTTAATATTTTTTTTACGAGAATACATTTTGTGCAGCAGTGCAATAATTTTGTAGTGATGTACATATATTTATAATAATAGGTATTCCTTATAGCCGCAATATGAACAATCGCTTTTTCTTACGTATCCAAAACAAATCTCGCCATTTATGAATGTTGGTAATACTTTAACATAAATACATCAACATCGGTCTTCAAATGGATGTAAATGTACGCTGGCCTGTTGACTGAGGTCTGCAAGGCTACTCAATCTTGGGAATGCCTGGAATAGCCATTCTAACTGGTTTTTTTGTTCAAATCCAAGTTATTCTTAGACTCCTGAACAAAGCTTGGGATTTGAGTCAAAAATCTTAATGATAAGCTACTTTTTAGATTCGTTTGCTGGGACAGCTTGTCGAACACGTCTCAAACAGTTGTTTCTTTTGAGAAATGTGTAAACAACTTAATGAGAGCCCCCTATCGCTCTCCCTCTCCCACCCTTTCTCTCTCTCTCTCTCTCTCTCTCTGCTCTAGCTGTATCTCCATTAGCTTGGCGCTACTTTGGGAGCACTCTTTTGTGTCGCACTTTCCCACACTGTTTTCTTGCGCTATTCTCCAGTTGACTTTAGCATTACAGTTAGCTCTCTGGTGGGCCATTCGAGGCGCTTGCTTAATATGCAAATTTGATGGCTTCGGCTATAAAATGCGAGAGAGCCGGCAACATTTTCATTTTCAAATTTCACTTGCCAAATTTTAACTACTTTTTGAGTCAACTTTTTTGCATAGCTCTCGACGGGCACCCCCACCCCCACTCCCCAATCACCCTTTCCCATTCACCCTCTCTCTAAGGCTTCCTGCCATTTTGGCCTGCAGCATTTGTTGGTCCTTGCAGCCAACCCGTTTTTGGCCATTGTTTGTCTATTTACACGAGCTCATTAACATTTGAAATGACTTTTTGCTTTTGCCCTTGCGTTTCAACATTTTCTCGTGAGTTGAGTTATTTTAATGTTTTCGCTCGGCAAATACAAAACACCCCCTCCCCCAAACACACACACACACAACATCAATACGAACACTGCCTCATTTTGGGCCTGCTTCAGCACTTGTTTTAATTTCTTTGAGTTTGGCATTAAATAAAATTTGCAAAAATAATTTTTTTCACCAACCAAAAAAAGCTTTTTAACGTTGGGTTTTTTTTTGTGCTCGCCTTCTTCTGCTTCCTTATAACCAGTAAAGAGTAAGCCGTATATACTTAGACATATACGTATTAGACGGAAGTGCGATGGACTCCAGAGGCTGGCACTCATTAATGCTAATTTGCGTAATTATGCGCTTCATAAAATCACTCGGCAAATGCACCAAGCAGCAAGCGGCAAGCGTTTTTTTTTTCCTAAAAGTTGAAGTTTCCACTTGCCAACATTTGTTGCTCTCCACTTGTGTTGTTGTTGTAACAATTAACAACAGCAGGTCGAGTGAAGGAAACAGTAGGCAAAACGCAATACAAATAACACATAAAATATTGAAAAAGTTTTTACCCCAACACAGAACAAGAGGCCTAAAAGAGTGAAAGAGTGAAAGAGAGAGAGAGAGAGAGAGAGAGAGAGAGGTGAAATTATGACAGGAAAATAATGAAAATTTGTTTAAATGAGAGTTGTGCCATGAAACTAAGCCCAAACCCAAAGCACAACCCAACTTCATCAGCTTTCTAATTAAACTCTGCCCGACTTTGTTTTAATACTCTCACCAAAAAGAGTATAAAATATGTGCGAAATTAGTTTTAAATTGTGTGGATAGTTTTAGCAAGTTAAGATTATGCTTAGAACCTTATTAAAAAAGTTAAGCAAGAAGCTGCTCTTAGTTTGTTCAATATGAAAATTCAAAATATGGAATGCTGTTTCTATAAAAATGAAAGCAGATATCAATTTGCATCGATAATAGCAAAACGTGAGCATTATCGATGATAAAAATAATCTGCGCATGATAAATGAGCAGGTTTATTCTAAATTGGACTTCTATAGCTCTTAAACCATTTTTTGTTGCATATAAATTATTGTTGACTGGTTTTGCTTCCTTCATCTCTTCGCTGCTTAATTACAGGGTATCCCTGCGTCACACTTCTGAATACTCTAGTTTATGATTGTCTTATGAGCAGGCTAAAAGTTTTAGTAATTAGTTCGTTCGCTTTCAAGTAAAGTTTTGCGAATGAGGTTTACAGTTTGACGCCTGCTCACAGCCCCGATTCGTAAATGCTTCATTTGCTCGTTGAATAATTGAACATGGTCTCTCACACACACACACACACGCACACACATATATGGTAGAGAGAGAAATGAGCATTAGCTGCCTTGTGTGGCTTAATTATTTATGACGTGTGCCGTGCAATGGCTGCCAAACTATGCTCAATGGCATAAATTATGATAAAATTTTCAATTGTTGCTACATCGTTTTGAGTAATTTTCAATATGACTAATGAGCATCCCGGGCGCACGATGGTTGGATCAGTGGAGTTGGCAGTAAACTGTAATAATATATAATATGGCCAACAGCCACTTTTCGTTACAAACACCTGCCAATATAGAACAATTGGCCAGCTAAAATGCACTGTCGAATGCTCGATTATTGCATAACAAACAAGGACACTTCGATATCCGCATGTATTAATAAACACATTTTCAATGTATTTCATATGCATATTTAATTGGCTCAATCCGATTGGCCAGTGTAAATGTTAAAATGTGAAAATGTTGCAAATGCGTATGCGTTACGAGTATCGAATTGTGTTGAATATTTCAGAAATTGTGCGAGTTTGTTTGATGAATGGCATTTAAGTTGATTTTACTCGCATTTAAGCCTCATCTGGATGTACAGGCATTTATAGGCACATATAACTTTAAATATGTAAATTGAGTGTGTTTAAATCTCACTTTTGGCAGGCTACTCTTAACAGATACACTTAAATAATTTCATCTATTTAATGGATGCTTATTTATATTTTGATAGAGTTACAATATTTTTTTTTCTTGTGCACATAGAAAGTTCTTATAAGCACTTATATATAATTATGATTTTATGTATGCCATTTGACGCGAATTTTCGTTAAAAATATACATTCAAGATTGCCTTTGAGGTGTATTCAGAAAAAAATAGCATTGCAAAATGTACTATGTGAGAGATTGAAACTAGTTTTGCGGCACTTGACTGCTAAACAAGTTGCTCACATCGAAAAGAAAATTCAATTTATCTGAACTGAACTGAACTGAACCGAACGATGTCTAGTCCTGGTCCTGGTTCTGGTCTTGGTTCTGGGCACATATTTGCCATTGAAATGCAAATGAAATTGAATTGTTAATTTCAAATAGAAAATCCTTGTTGGCCATTCATTCAATATTGAATGTGTTCGCAATAAATGTAATGACTGGCACAGTGCTTTTTTCCCCACGATTTCTTCTCACTCTGCCAATCTGGTGTCACAATTGCCAAGAGCCAAAAGAGCCAACCCCCCCGTACAGCATCACCCCTGCACTCAGCCTCGCTCATGCCCAGCAACTGGCGACAAAATTGGCACGCAAACAAATTTTTGTAGGAAATGTTGCCCGTTATTTTTGTCATGACAGTGCGCTAGACGGCAAAGAAAATGCCATTTAATATAGATTTTATATATGGATGTATACTCTTTATACTACACACATACACACACACATATAGAAAGCATATGACGTTTCCGCTTCCGCTTTTGCTGCACCCATCGAATAAACATGACCGACGACAACTTTTCAATGCGTAGCCATAGCCAAAAAAAATAAATAAATAAACTGGTATAGTAAAATGTACCGTTTGCAACTGAAAACGCATCTTGACCAAAAAATTACAGGCCTTTATCTGCCATAACTATTTTTCATGTGAAATATTGTTAAAATATTTGGAGTAATTTTTTAAATTCTTGCCAAAATGTAATCCATTATTGCAATCAGAAAATGCAACTTTTGTGACAATAAAATGTCAACAGTCAAATGAAATTGTATTCGATGAATCCATTAAAAAAATGAAGCTGTGCAATATATACATATATATTCCAAATCAGAAACTCTAACCGATTCGTTATATCCAGGTCTGTCTCCCAGTCTGTCTCTATGCAAGCTAGTCCCTCAGTTTTAAAAGTATCTTGATGAAACTTGGAGTGTATTTATATCTTTTCTGCATACAGTCGGTTTTTTAAATTAGTTATGCTATTTATCGACTGACGGAACCCGATCGATTTCAATTTAATAAAAAAAACTCGGCGAGCCTAACAAAACCGTAACTACTTATTTTTATACCAGTCTTACTCATTCAATTCAATTCAAGTCCATTCAATTTAGATCCAGTTAAGGTACTAAAGCCAAATAAATGCTGGAAAGCATAGTTATTGCCTTTATACTCACCAACATGCCCCTCACAACACCCATCGATTTACCATAGATAGGCACGACACCCCTCCACAAGAAAGCCAAAAACTAAACACTTCACATTCTCGAAATACGTTGACAAAGGTCGAAAGCTCGCTTACCTGCCAAAAGGTTGGCCCTACTCTGTACAAAGGGTGTTATTATGCCGCTGACACATGACACCTCCAAGTCAAGCAATGTGTGCCAGTGTGTGTGTGCGGTCAAAATGTTACCCCAAAAAAAGTTTCAGAAATATTCTAGCATATTTTGCAGTGTCGCCAATTCAATGCTGGACTAACTACACTAAACTAACTGTGGGTAGTTCACATTCTAGAATAAGTTTTTATTATTACAAGATATAATTCTCAATTCTAAGCAGCTTCGCATGTTTTAGCAAATATTTTGTGCATTGTATAATACTCAATTAGTATTCTTACTTAATTGTTTTTATTATGTATATTTTTCTTATAATAAATATATTTTATTATATCAAAATTGATGTAGCGCAATCTTTGGTTAACTATATTCAGCAGGTAAGATACATGGCTGGTGAATAGAATTTAACTTGAAGAGCCGAATTATTTATATACTTATAGATATTTATTTGAGGGCATGCAACATTCGCACATTCGCTTGTTTAGCGAACATTTTGTGCTATTGGCGTTTGGTACCCTTTCAGCATATGTCAAAGCATTTTGAACTGGTTGGCATTTCGCAACACCTTTTACACCTTTCTCTATGGCATCCAGAACCCTCAGATGTTGGCCTCGTCTAGCTGTTACTGTATTCTTTGTTGCCTTTTTGCTCTTTTTGTTGTTGTTGTTTTTGGTTTTGTTTTACTTTTTGTTTTTGTTGCTGCTGACTGTTTGTGTATTTTGTTGGCCGCTGACGCTTTCAAAATGCCATTTAGAAAATTCAATAGCGCTTTGATTTTGTTTCGTTTATTTTCACAAAGTGTTTTTCAGTGGCCCTACTTCCACCACTTTTGTCCAACTACCAACTACCCATTCCACCATTTGCAGAGCTCTCTTGGCCTGGTCATCAGTAGCACAGAGCAGAAGCAGCGAATCGGCTCAAATTGATTTCGCATCGTTTGTTGATTTTTCGCTGCGTTTTGTTTAGCGTGAAAATCAAACTGTTAAATTGCGCTTTTGTCTGCAACGGCTTTAGGTATGGTTCAGTTCGCTTAGGTTTAGCTCTTAAGAGTGCTTCCTCAACTGTAGAGAGGACGGAGAACGGAGAACGTAAAAAAGAGAACTCTAAAAACCATTTTCCCAAATTCCCCATTTTCCCACGCTTTCATGCAACGCACGTGGTAAACAACAACATCAACAACAAAACATTTCCAGAGAACTTGCACAAAAAGCACTTTGGCAGCCATTTTGTTTGTTTGGCTGTTTGGTTGTCTATTTGTTTGATTTGTTTTGTCGGTTTGTTGACTTGTTTTTGTGGTTAGCTGAGCGCCTTTGTTTATGTGATTGCAAATTAATGTTTGTCCATAGGATTTAATAAGTAAATGATTTAACATTTTCCCAAATGGCACAGCTGTCCAACAACAACAACAGAAACAACATTATTTTTTACCAATACTAGTGAAAAGTTTTGCTCTGCGCTCGCTCGCTGAAATGAGGGAATTTTAAACATGATGAAATCATCAATCAACATCAATTCAAATCCAAGTCAAAAGATGAACACTTGATAGACAATTGCGAAGGAAATTGAATGCACAGTGCACTGGAAGTGACGATACTGTGTGTGCGTGCGTGTGTGTGTGTTGTGTGTGTTTGTGTCTCTGTAATTTATCAACATTGAATGATGTGCTCTTCTGAATATGCATAAGGAAGGAACGAGTTTCTGAGCCAAGTCGAAGATGGCATGTCCTTGCAGAATGGAGGCAATCAATATAAAATACTGACCGATTGTTCCTATCAAGGCTACAGGCAATAGTAATCCGATATTGATGACTTTTTTAATAGCATAATACAACCTGAATTTAGTAAATTTAGTTTAAGTATCTTGGTAAACAAATAAAAAAAAACTTGACCCCATACAAAAGTACAAAGAGCATTATTTGATATTAAAGGAGTAGAACTGATATGTTGGTGATTGATATTTCTTGTAGTTGTATATATATTTAATGATGCTCTGAACAAAATAAATCGGTTTTTGGTATCTATTAGTATTATGATAATATAACTTCCAGGAAAATTAATTTTTATAAATTTGTAATGCCAGTTTTAATCAGAATTGATTATGTGCTGAAATCTGACCACAAAAACCACAAGCATAAAGCAAAGCAGACAAAAAAAAAACAAACGCCTTTAAATTTGGGACATGGCCAGCTTAGAAGAAACTGTCAGAAACGGGTAGGGGTGGGGGAGAGAGAGCTAACTGTTTGGCCATCACTTTTGAGCCATTTGTATGCTTTTATATTCGCTGCCTAGCCGAAAATTAACTTCACGCCAACTATTAAAAAGTCTTATTAGATTGCTTTTATGCCAAAGTTTTGGCTGTTGTTTGCTTCAAGCAATACTCCTTGTGCAACTCTTCTTGCACTCTTTCTCTCTCTCTCTCTCTCTCTCTTTCTTCGCTCTCTTTTGTCTCGCATCTACCACAGACATCACACGACGCTAGTTACTTTACTTTTAATTACTTTTGTGAAAATTCATTTATCACTTCTATCCCAGCTCCAAACCAAAGCACAAAGCGTGGCGACCAACTGACTAGGAGGAGGAGGAGTAGGTCGAGCGTTGTCCCTACTTCCTACCTACTCATCCCCCCTAAGATCTATGCGAAGAGTCATTTTTCACTGGCAAACTTTTTACGTACTCATACACAAACACACACACACATAGATAGAGTAAGGAGGTGGAAAGCAGGAAAAGCGGAGGCGGGGATATAAAATTGAACGCCCTTTGGCCAGTCATCGGCCAGTTTGGCAGCTGAAAAAGTCAAGTGGAAATTCAATGATGCCATTAATTGGGCAAAGTTTTCACTTATGTTCTGATTTTTGGCCCAAACACACACACATGCATGCACACATACACAAAATCACCCGGCGGGGCCAAACTGGCCTTGGCTATCAGTAGAGCAACTGTGCCAGCAACTACAAATGTTGCTGCCTGCTAAATTTACAGTTTACCCTCCCCAATCCCAACCGTTTGCAACTTTCATCCAACTTTGTGCAGCCAAATTGCATGAAATCAGTTTAGCCAGAACACGCCCAAAAGCACACACACACACACAATGAGGAATACTTGCGCCCAGCTGGGCTGGCTAACTGGCTAGCTGCTTGGCTGACTGGTGGCGGGCCATTTATCTTGCAACTGCAACTAGCGCGAAGCCCTAAACGTTTCCTGCACGTTCTCCATATACATGTGCCACACACATGCCACAGCAAATTATACTCTACCCTCTACTCTATCCTGTCCTTGCTCATCAGTGTAAATATCACACGCCCGTCAAGCATTTATTTAGTTTAAGGCATGGAAGATGTCTATCACAGAGTAGATCATTATTTATGGCTCAGTCGATTTAAAGAAATACCTTAACTTTGTCAAAGGTGAAACGACATTTATATTATGTTATATTTATAGTTCGCTCAAAGCAAATACGACAAAAATTATGCTCCAAAAAATTTAACTTTTCACTATTTTACTCCAAGAAAATTTCTATTAAATCCAAGATACTTTCCTCAGTAATGAAAACTGCAGGCGAACTGAGTACACATATTAATTTAATCCACTACAAATTTTACAACTTTCTTTTTCTGCGATTTATTCTTAACTTCTTAATTACAAGTTTGGCTTGCCACGTTTGTTGGGAATGAGGTTAAGCTAATAGAAAGAAAAGTTCGTATATCGTTGGCTTAATGCATCTATCACAATTCTGGCTGACGTCAAGTGCAGCTACCAATTGCCATTGCCAAAGCGATCTGTGAGAGGGCGAGGCATGTGAATGAATACAGTTATTAGCCCTGTGGCGGTTCGAGTTGCATGAAGAATGGGCGCGTCATTAGGCGTTGATATGCCATAAACAAACAGTTTTTGCATTTCAGTGGAAGCGGAAGTTAACCAAAAAAAAAAAAAACGACGAAAAAAAAAAACCACTCGTAAAACTGAGACAAAAGTTTGAGCAGATTGATGACACATGGACGAAGGGGGGGTAAGCGGTCAGGGGCCGAGCCCAAATGTCAATCGATGTGGTCGTCAGGCAGGCATCTGCAAAAACTCCAGCGAGCGGCAAAAACTTTTGCCTGATGTCGCAAACTTGCAACTATTTTTCCACCCCCAACATAAAGTTTCGGTGAGGAGCGAAAGAGCTGACAGCCGACGGGCATCTCTCACTCACTAATAGTCAAAAGTTTAAATTGTTACGGAGCGCGGCCATATGAAAAGTCAACGCGGCTGTCGCTGCTGCTGCTGCTGCATTTGCCACTTCTCAGTTGCTGCTGCTGCTTCAGACACTTGCAACACTTAAGAACAAAAATAAAAAATTGTCAGAGAGTCGTTTATCTTCGAGCCCATAATGACAGTTGGGCAGCATCTCTGACACTTGACAGAGGCAAAGATACGGCAGAGTAAAATACTATGTAGATGTGTGTGTGTGTAAAGACAGAAAGCGAACCCTACAACTTAATTGCTGCCTCATGTCACCTGTTTCATAGTTTGAGAGCAATTATTTGCTTGGCAAAATATGCAAATACAGTTTTTCAATCATTGAAAATACATTTCTATGCTTGAAAACTATCCTCAGATGGGCGTATTAATCAAAATGTACGTATGTATGTTCCAAGTTTCATCTAAGCAGTAAAACTCTAAAGTAAAAGTTTGGCAAAAGTTATAGATAAAACTAACTTAGCGCCATTTTTAATCTTAGCGCTTATAATAATGTTGCATTTTCTTATGACTAACGCATAATATGAACTGATAAAAAGTAAGTCTTTTTATGTGAGTAAGATATTGGCCAGAGTTAAACATTTGCTAACCTGGCAGTCATAAAGCGCTCTCTAAACATAGAGTGTGCTCCACACAGAGAGCCATTTAAGTACAGTTTAAATAGCCCTTCCGGCTAATAAGAGTGTAGTTTGACAGCCACTGCGATTGCTGGTGCACAACTCATGTCGAATGACTATAAACATTTTTTTTATTGTGTTTACTTTGATTACGAGCCACATTTTGCACTTTTAACAACACAGTTTGATGGCCACTGCAGCGTCAGCCAGATTATTTCAGTCGGTTTATTGGTTTGACATGCAGTTTGATTGCCTCCTGGATCGCTCGCCCAAATAACATGCAACACTTTAAAGCCAAACAAACAAAAAAGCACCAATAGCAATAACCGCAAGAAAAGAGGTAACGACCAAATCAGACATGGCATCAGCTGCCACCTAACCCCAACTTATGCACCGCCCCCGCCTCCACTCCCTCCTTGTGACGCCTTTGGGTGGGAGCATGTCATAAATTATACGACAAACGCGTTTGTCTTGGGGCGTTGCCATTTCCGAATTGTTGCCTGATGCCAGCTGCAATCATTGCAAATGTTGCACTCTCTTGTTTTGCATACTTTTCGGCGCCATGACTCGAATACCGCCAGCTTGTTTGGTTGCTTGTTTGTCGCTTGTTCTGTTGTGTGACGATGACTATGACTATGCCAGGACCCACAAGGCTAGCCTATATGCAGCTAATATTATTTTATTGCCTGCGACTTAAGAAGCCGCAAAATTTATGCGACAACAACATCCTTGGGGCAATGGAGAATGCACGAATGAGCGGCAGCAGGAGCAGGAGCAGGAGCAGCAGCAGGAGCCGGAGTTGGGGCCATAATAATAAAAGGCAGCCAGCAGGTTGCCGCTTGCCATTTTGTGCAGTTGCTTTTTGTTGCAAAGCCATTGTTGTTAAATGCCCTGGAGGCATGAGCAGCAAAAGGGTATATCACCTCATAGCAACAATTAAATGTTTAAGCAAATGGCGGTGTGACCTTACTAAAATTGATTTAATCAAACTAGCTGCTAAATTTTAATTTAAAATTATTATACATTTATGTGTACGCTAAATTAATTAATTTGAAATTAAACCTAATTAGTGAGCCAAAATTCAAAACCGTAGTATCAAACCAAAACTTAATTAGCTTGCGGTTCCAGTTCTGGTGAATAAATAAAGTGTACAAGTTTCATTTCAATTACGTAAAGGGTAAAGGTTCCGGTTGCGGCAAGGAATACCCATTGATCATTCTCAGTTTACTTTAGGCATTCGATTTCGACTTGGTATCTTAAAGTTAAAAACCGGCTCAAGACAAAAGTCATCTGAGAACAATTATCAGCAAATTCAATTATGATTTGTTTTTTTTATTAATCAGTTTTGGTTATTGTTTTATTGCAAATGTTGAATTTTTATTCCGATGTCGATTACGTTACTTAACTTGAAATGGCTTGAGCGATTCAGCTATGGTATTTCAATATATTTCTAGAGGTATGATAATAAAAATATATATTCGAGGGTATCACATAAATCATAATTGAACCCTTGGACAGCTGTCTGCTGACTGGTTTTAGTTGCTATTGTTGCACTCAGAATGCAAACAAATTTGCATGCCGTCAGTTACTATTTTACTGCCAGCTGGGAATGGTGCAGTATGCAGAACAGCAGAGGGGGTGGCTAGGTACCACAATCCCAGGCAGTGGGAGTGGGAGGATGAGTGGGAGCAACTGCTACCTTGGCAAGGTAGTAAATCTTATTGTGCTTTTCCATTGCGGTTATTTCGTTTTGAGGTGTGAGTAGAAGAAGCGTGCAGAAAGGGGTGAAAAGGGGGCGGGGGAGGGGGAGGGGCCTGCTACTTCTTGCCAGCGTTGCCACATGGTGTGAAATATGCAATCAGAAACGAATGCGACGCAGGTGGAACCAAAAGTGCACGTCACATAACCGTCTCAAAGACTGTTGCCTGCCAAACAGTTACCCACAAAAGTTTTCCACCTTCGCCTGGATGGCCGTGGATGGTTTCTCGTTGCGTTTCGTTGCGCTTCGCACGTTGCACACGTGACTTGTTTATGTAGTTGAACTTTCTGGCAACACACAGTGAGTACTCACTCATATATGTACATGCTGTATGCACCTCTTAACTGCAACAGGGAGATTGCTGCCTTCTCTCCTTTCCCGATTCATTTTCTGTTTCGTTAGCTGCGCACACACGCAAACACCTGCCACCCTCCCTTCACTCCGTCACCCTCAAGTCAAAACTTGCTTTTATTGATATTTTAACATTTTTTATTGTGCGTGTATAAATTTTTGCTCATTTACTTGAACAACTCAGTTTGCGTTTGGAGAAATGGCAGCAAAAATTGTTTCTAAAACTTTTGCAGATTGTTCCACATGATGTAGCTAGAATTTATCCAAGCAAACAAAGGTATTCAGCTTATACACATATCATTTCATATTGCTGATAAGGAATTTTTGTGGAAATGCATTTTCGAACTGAGCATAGTTTGTTATTCTTTTGTTCAAACAAATCAAGAGGTATTATTTTTTTATTATCTTTGCTGTGGTCTAAATATTAATTTGATTTGCATTTTTAGCTGTCGATTTGATTTGATAAATTTGTCAACAATCAAAAATAATTTCCACATTTAAAATTTATGTTATATCAAATAATACAAATATATAATGCTACATTCTCAATAATTAAAAAGAGAAAAATAATGTTTTATGAACCATATATCGATACATCGATTTTCAGGCCATAATTTTTACTTGTCTTCCGACCTCAAATTTCATTTTTAACTTTAAATGTACGATTGATTTAGGGGCAAAACTATGATCAAAAAGCCCTTGCTTTTTAAAATCAGTTGAGTTTTGACGAAGTTATGGCATTTTGAAGTTTCGATCTATGCCCATACACCGATATATCGATTTTCGGGCTATAATTTTAACTTGTCTTCCGACCTCAAATTTCATTTTTAACTTTAAATGTACGATTGATTTAGGGGCAAAACTATGATCAAAAAGCCCTTGCTTTTTAAAATTAGTTGAGTTTTGACGAAGTTATAGCATTTTGAAGTTTCAACCTATGCCCATACACCGATATATCGATTTTCGGGCTATAATTTTTACTTGTCTTCCGACCTCAAATTTCATTTTTAACTTTAAATGTACGATTGATTTAGGGGCAAAACTATGATCAAAAAGCCCTTGCTTTTTAAAATCAGTTGAGTTTTGACGAAGTTATGGCATTTTGAAGTTTCGATCTATGCCCATACACCGATATATCGATTTTCGGGCTATAATTTTTACTTGTCTTCCGACCTCAAATTTCATTTTTAACTTTAAATGTACGATTGATTTAGGGGCAAAACTATGATCAAAAAGCCCTTGCTTTTTAAAATTAGTTGAGTTTTGACGAAGTTATAGCATTTTGAAGTTTCAACCTATGCCCATACACCGATATATCGATTTTCAGGCTATAATTTTTACTTGTCTTCCGACCTCAAATTTCATTTTTAACTTTAAATGTACGATTGATTTAGGGCCAAAACTATGATCAAAAAGCCCTCGCTTTTTAAAATCAGTTGCGTTTTGACGAAGTTATGGCATTTTGAAGTTTCGATCTATGCCCATACACCGATATATCGATTTTCGGGCTATAATTTTTACTTGTCTTCCGACCTCAAATTTCGTTTTCAACTTTAAATGTACGATTGATTTAGGGGCAAAACTATGATCAAAAAGCCGTTGCTTTTTAAAATCAGTTGCGTTTTGACGAAGTTATGGCATTTGAAGTTTCGGTCTATGCCCATATATCGATACATCGATTTTCAGGCTATAATTTTTACTTGTCTTCCGACCTCAAATTTCATTTGTAACTTTAAATGTACTATTGATTTAGGGGCAAAACTATGATCAAAAAGCCCTTGCTTTTTAAAATCAGTTGAGTTTTGACGAAGTTATGGTATTTTGAAGTTTCGATCTATGCCCATATACCGATATACCGATTTTCAGGCTATAATTTTTACTTGTCTTCCGACCTCAAATTTCATTTTTAACTTTAAATGTACGATTGATTTAGGGGCAAAACTATGATCAAAAAGCCCTTGCTTTTTAAAATCAGTTGAGTTTTGACGAAGTTATGGCATTTTGAAGTTTCGACCTATGCCCATACACCGATATATCGATTTTCGGGCTATAATTTTTACTTGTCTTCCGACCTCAAATTTCATTTTTAACTTTAAATGTACGATTGATTTAGGGCAAAACTATGATCAAAAAGCCCTTGCTTTTTAAAATCAGTTGAGTTTTGACGAAGTTATGGCATTTTGAAGTTTCGATCTATGCCCATATATCGATACATCGATTTTCAGGCTATAATTTTTACTTGTCTTCCGACCTAAAATTTCATTCATAAAATACATATACTATTTATAGCTTTAAGTGCATACAAATACCGAACAATGAACTGTACTAATTTTGCTCGAACTCTCAACTTTCACCACAATCGAAAACCAAAACTGAGTGCAACTATTTGAAAAGATTTCCCTGGTGTATTAACATGATTTTCTCAAACATTTTTTTCGTTTCTTAACTTTCAGATTGGCTGTTATCAGATCCACCGACAGCAAAAGTTTTCTACTCATTACATTTCGCACTTAACAGCTGCAAGTGTTGCTAGCTGCTAGTTGTCGGATTGTTAGTGGCAGTTGCAGCTGTTGCAACAACTTTGACAAAGATTTCCATGGCTTAAAATTGAAGTTAACAAAACAAAAAAAAAAACGAAAAGTAAATAAATAGAGAAGTGAAAAATCTAAGGCACAAGCTGTGCTAAACGTCAAATGTCAATCAGATAAAGCAAGGGCCTGGAGAATAGACAAGGCGAGACAAGAACTAAACGAAAGGCAAACCACAACTAACACACAAAACAACTACAACAACAGACAATCGGCAAAAAAACATAATTGGCCACAAAACAAGCTGAAATAAAGTGCAGAGAAGAAAAAATGTTAGAAATTTGCTGAATGCGCTGCATGAATCAAGCAAAATGCAACCATAATTGTTAAGAAGTACAAAGTGCTCGACTAGCAGCTACTCTGTAATGAAACTTCAACTTTTACATTATTGACATTGGAATTAAGAAGCTTAGAATCATATTTTAGTTGCGGATCCGGTTAGGAAAATTAATTGGATCTCAATTTCTTCTGACTTTCAATCCTGAAGGTAGAGTTCCAAAGATATATTTATTATTACTAAACGAACTGGAATAATGAATCCTGAGAAAAGCATTGGTATTTATGTATACATATATGTATATATATATACATCTGTGATTCGCCTAATATTATAAACAATATTATTTTATAATTTTTAGCTTGAAATAAATATGATTAAGTTCAAAACACAACGATCTGTTTCAAAATACCTGAAATGTCATAATAATATACAAACTTCATTCAAACTTAATCCAGCGCCCACATCTTCTCACTTAACCAATGCCTACAGAGTATAAGTTGAATCAAACCCCAAATAGTATGCAATTTAATTCTATAGGAACATCCACCCATAAAAACAATGATAGCAACGGGAATGGAAAGAGCTGAGAGGGGCTGGGAAGTGAATTTCTGTTACAGCTAGTAGAGCTGTAAGCACAATTCGCTTGGCATGTTGGCTAGCCAAAAAAATATCAGAATGCGTGTGTCTGCGAGAGAGATACCCCTTTTATAGAGTGGGGTGGTTGCCATGGTATCGTACAATCCGTGGTACGATTCTACAAGAAAATCGCATTTTCAACGCGCTACAATATAAGCCAAAAAAACAGACACAAACTAAAAAAAAACCGAGAGTAAAAATGAAAAAATGCTTGATGCTGTAAGGCGACGACAGATAGTGCGTGGGGGAGCGAAGTGTGGGGCGTAGGGGGTGAGGGCGTGGGCAAATTTGCTCACAGCAAATAAAATAAACAGCAGCTAGGAATACGGGTACACCAGAGACAAGCAGCTCGCGCCTTCCCACCCCCTTGCAGCCCTTCAGCAAGCCAGCCTGTCGTTAAGTTGAGAATCGCACAAAAGTTCAAGTTTTGAGAATACTTTTCCGGCGTCGACACTTCGTTGCCCCTTGCACCCCTTGAGCACCACACAGCTGTAGGACGCTGTCAGCAGCTGCAGCACAGCTTCATCATCATCAATTTTTTGCATACCCTCAGAATTTTTTTTTTTTTGTTGGAAATTGAGTGAAAAAGGTTATTGCAAAGATATGCAAAAAATGTAATGGAATCATTTCCTATAATATTTGGGAAACTACATTTAGGATTATTATTATAAAAAATATCGATAATTGTTGACTTTCTTGAGCGTAATTACCAGCTTTTTCCCATTTCGGCATATTTAAATATCATCCTTACACCCAAAAAGTATTTAAAGTATTATTTTTAAGTCTTTTAGCTCTGGATATAGGGTATTTGCTAGTCGATGTTCCACAAGTGGAACAGCTTGTGTTCGTTTGCGATATTGTATTGTAGCTGCCTCGTGTGCCGCGTTATGTTGCATATTTTGAAGGCGGGTTCACTTTTTGGCTTCCATCATGCATGCATTAAACATGACACCCCCAAGCCCCGACCCCGATCACACCCAACCACCTACCCTCAGCTTAGTTGACCTGCATAAAAAGTGCAGATAATGGGCATCGCATAGCAGTGTCCGACAGATAGTCGAGAGCTGAACGCTGTTCGCGTCAAAAATTCAATTGCAGCTTGTGGAGAGGCTTGAAATGCAAATTAGAATGCCAGAAAGGCACACGGCAATAACAAAATTGTTTGCCAGACACACAGATACAGCCGCAGCAGATGCAGCAAATGCAGATCCAGATACAGATACAGATACACATACAGATACACATCCAGCCACAGATACAGAGGTGAAATGTGGGCGAGGGCTTTGTTGCTAATTGTATGCAGGCTGCAGGTGTTGCTTCGATGTCTCCCTCTCTCTTTCCCACTCTGGCTATCTCTCTCTTTTTACCTGTCCGCCTGTCACGGACTGCGGCCATGTGGCTGACAGTGGCAGACAAGCTGAGTTGAGTTGCACCCATATTTTGTTCATCTCCCTATACTGTTGCATTTGCACAGCCAAAAAAGATGCCAACCTAAATAATTGGCTTTGCGTTTATTGTATTTCGATTTGGATAAAGGCAAATATATTATTTTCTGATTCGAATAGCCTCCCCGCCCTCTCGTTCCGGAACTAACAGCCTTCGAGTCAAGTCAGTTCGTCAGCAAGAAAGCAACGGAGACGATGAGCGACCCATGCGAACAGCGGGAGCAGCGCAGCGAAAAATGCGCCTCGCCGAAAATTGCATCGAGCACAGAGTCGATGACGTTGGCGTCAACAGCCTTGGAACCGCAAATGCAGACAACAGCCGAACAGTAACAAGAGCGATTAGCCATGGCCATCGCCAGCGGATCAGCGACAGCAGGGCATCCTCGGCTCCTTCTTCGCTATCCAGTTTGGGTCATGGGCTCCGATACGCATTTAACTGTTTTGTTTAGCAACGAAAAGAGGCTCGTCCCGCCAGAGACACCATCGGAGACGGGACGTCGGATCTTCAAGTCAAATGATCCAGATGGTAACAATTTCATATCGAGCACCTTGGTGCTTGATGTGCTAGCTGCACTGGATCTGGTCAGCGAACCGGGGTATGTCAATCTCATGCAGAAGCGCTTGGATCCAGAGAATCTCGGTATTATACTCCTTGATGGCTTCATGGATGAGTTTTTCCCCTTTGAAGCGCCGCTCAACGCCGGACCCCTTCGACCTGCTGCATTACAATGGCATACCCGGTTCCAATGATAGCAACAGGTGCGTTACTATTGTGGCACGGCCATACTGCTGGAGGATGATCTCACGTCAATATGCACTTCAAATCCGTTGGTCACTTGCTGGCAGACCAAGTGGCCCAACATTGAGGTGAACTGGCATGAATATTTGCCCTCATTGAATTGACGTCCTTCTTAAATGAATGAATAATAGCAAAAGCAGTAGTGTTTTCTGTGTTTCAAGTGTTTTCTGCATCCTTCGGCTAAAGGCAAAGCAACATTCGTTTTTTTATTATTAATATTGCATACGTTTTTAATGAAATTACCGTGCAACCGGGTTATGGATTTTAAAGTAGACTTTGGCACGGGGGATGTTACTTGCGAATTTATACTTTTAAATATGGATATACAACATTTTTATTTGGAAATTTTTATTTATTTTTTTTTCATTACGTTGCCGAAAGTTGATTAAATTAGAATGTCTTATGAAGCATTCGACAGCTATAACAAAATTGAACTAAAATAAAAATAAATCGATATCTAGTCATTACGTTGTCAAATTTGGCCATTGCTATGTCAGAATTGAAGTAAAATAAAAACAATAAATCGACATCTAAGTTGGCCTTGTTGTTCTTAACATAACGCCATATCTTGGTAAACGAAAGTTTAAAAGTTCTTATAGTAAATAAACCGATCCAGCCAGAAGTAACTGTTTAACTACACAAAGTAAAAAAGTTAAATTAAATTTAATTTAAAGCTACAAATTTAAAAAGAAGAAATATTTATTTGATTTTTGTGGGTACTTAATCGCAAAATGGTCCTAAATTTTGTACACATAAAACGACAGAGAGCACAATTTAAGCATTACCAAAGAATAACATTTGCATGAAGTGCAAGCAACGTGTAGCTCTCAAAGATAAAGAAACAATAGCGCCGTAAAAGTATCTCAGCTAGAAAACTCACTGTAGTTCGCTTTGTTTTCAGTAGCTTTTCCCACAACATCCCCTTTGTTGACTATTTGGGTGTGTGTGCGTGTGTGTGTGTGCCTGATTTAATTATTCCTGTCGCTGTTGGATACGTTAGCATATGGCCGCAAGCCTGACAAAAATAAAAACAACGTCCTGGCTCGCAAATATTTGCAAAGGATCATTTTCAATTTTCAACATAAGAAATAAAAAAAATAAAAGGGAAACTTGCCGAGCAGCGTGATTAAAATGATAATAATGATGATTAAGTTGATAACAATGTTGTTTGGCGCTGATGCTGTTTTTCTGCATATATTTCTCAACAAAATGTTGAACACTAAAACTTGGGCGTAAAGTTTTGTAGTTAAAAAAAAATGCACATATTCATGGAAAATTTGTGGCCTGTTTTTGTTGCTATCCGTTGACTGGAATTTTAAACACAATTAGAGACACTGTGTGTGTGTGTGTGTGCGCATGTGTGTTGTGCCCGAGGGCTTTCAATCTGCATGCATGTATCTATGTATGTATTGCTAATCCCAAGCTGCTGAAATCGAAGGAAATTGAAAGCAAACAAAAATTGCGTAGATTACCCGCTGGCGTGATTAGCTCAAACAATAATAATTATAGATAGCCATAGTCACTGCGAATTAAACAAACCCCTTGGGGCCAGGCAGGTTATCTCTCCACATATTTCATGTTGACAAAATGCCGGAAATTCAAGCAAAACAATGAAATGGATTGGAATGGTTCGAAAAGAACTGCGACAAGATTTATGAGCTGAGACTCAGTGCACAAATTGCAAATTGAATGACAACAAATATATATGCATATATATATGTATATATATTTCAGTGGCAAGACGTTTGCAATCCCCCCCCCCCCCCGCCCTTCCACTCAGACACCCTTGAAGTATATGTCTGAGTCACGTTGCCGGCTCAGCGTCTAGACTTCCGTCGAGACATTTTCCAAAATGGATATTCGAATATGATGTCCTCACAATTTGGTTGAACGCAGTGGGGAAACGGCAGCCACTTAACAGCATCCGGCAGGGTGGACTTGCTACAATGCGCACGTTGCATGCAACGTAAGCAATTGGCCATCGGCCAGACCGTAATGTCAAATGTTAATAAACATTAATTGTACAAGCACATTTTTATGGCCAAAAAAATGTTGCCACACTCCCCATTCACAGTTGCGGATTCATATCCCATTTATTTTGCCAACGATGCGTTTTTAAATGCCTTTTCGCAGGCAGGTTCTTTAGCTTGGCAAATCTTTTCGACACCGATATATGCAATCTTGTTTTTGAGAAAGTGAATTCATGTTATCAGAGAAAAGAACTTGTTTACACAAAACTGTGATTTTTTTAACTGGCAACTAATTAGTTTCATAATAATTTCATTCTTGGAATTCAGAACACAACTCTGATTATTATTTAATGATTTGTTCTTCTGAATATTAACCGAAATGTAGAACTAAAGTTAATAGGCATTGAAATACATTTCCCATTTTCAAATCTAGGCAATTATTGCTCAAGGTTTTTGTAAAAAGATTATGCCTTCAATAAACGCATTCGCATAGAGCATTTAAATCTCGCTTTATTAAGAAAGGGGACTAACACAGGTTCTCCGCCCCTCAAACACTCACCTCAGCAATATCTGCTGCACTTAATTTATATATATATATATATATATATGTATATGTATATGTATACATATATATATATTTTTCGGTACTTGTTCTTTTGTCATTGTGTTTCACAGTTGAGCGAATTTTCTTTTAATTAATTTTAAATGAATCGTTCGCTGGCGCTTTGCAAACTTTTTTCCAAGCAGTTTCCGGCTTTTCAATGCAACGACACAGCGAGAGGGGCAACCTAAAGGGGTAAAGGGAATGGTGGGTTGGGGGGTGTACTTGTTTTCATAGCCGTTGTCCAGCCAAAATGTCATGCAGCACGGTGCCGCGCGTTGACTTTTAGCTTAATTAGCTTTTGGAAGAACACAAATTTTATTATTTTCTTTTTTGTGGAAGTTGCCTCCTGTGCAGCAAGTTGATATCCTTCAGCAGCTCTCCAGCGGGATTGGAGCAGGAGTGACTGGAGTGAGTCCAGCTCGTCGCCTGCAACGTGAGCCAATTAAATAGGTTTCGCAATTGCAACAGCAGCATGCAGCATTGCTGCAGTTGCAATATGCTGCAAACAATAATGTTGCAGCTGCTACCGTTTGTCGGTTGCTGTTGGTGACGTCATCCAGATTGCGATGTCCTGTATCGCCTGCCTGTATGGCTGATTGTCTTGTTCTCTTGCGCATTTCCCCTTGCGCTTTTAAGCCTCATTTTATACCCTGTACGCATTTAAAATGAGTAAAAGGTTATGATAAAGATGAGCAAATGTGTGGAGCGGGCAGCATATTACACTGTGGATATATTTTCTTGATCAGCAGTAACAGTGGAGTCGATCTAGCCAAGTCCTTCTGTCAGTGTGTATGAACTCGCCAATCCCAGGAACTGTAAGAGTAGAGTCCTCAAATTTGCTTCATAAGTTCTCAGTTAGCAGTCATTTTCAATTTATTGATAACTGTTCCCGAAATGATCACTTCAAATGATTTAATAATTGATTTAATACACACAGTTTTATTTTTGTTCAACTGTCAACATTTAATTAAGATTTGATAAGAAACGTAGATTTATGTCAGCCCAAAACAAATTTTCATATTGAACAAACTAATATCAACAGCTGTGCTTAGGATATCTGCTAGTCGAGCTGTCAGCAGGCTTAAGCTGTCTCTATGAATTAATATGAATAATTCGACGTGAGAGACTGAGAATGGAAACAATGGGAACACATAGGAAAATAACGAAAATGCTTAATTAATATTAATTAATAATAATTCGTTTCATTTTATGCTTAAGAGACTCGCCAGCAGCATTTTAAAAAACAATTGCCACACTCATTAATATATATTATTCTAACTGAATGATAAATATTAGTGGAGAATGATAAGAGTAAAAACACACAACGAGTATTTTAGAGCTGTCTACAGGGTATCTGCTCGTCCGACACTCTCACGGTGCAGAGTCTGCAGCCAGACTGGTTGTTGCTTGTTGTTATGTTATGTGTTGCATGTATTATGCTTAAGCTGCACAGCATGTGGCATTACTTTCAGTTTGTTGTGATTGTTGTTGCCGCTTCAAGCGAAATGTGTTTTGTATTTTTTTTCATGTTGTTTCCGCTGATGTTGTTGTTGTTCTCGTTGTTGCTTTGTTTGTCGTCGCTCGTTTGTTTCTGTTGCTGTTGCTGTTGCTGTTGCCAGTCACCATTTCAGCATTTGCTTTTGGTATTTAACATTCATTTGAAATTGTCATGCCCGCAGTTGGCTCTTTGGCTTTGCCTCGCTGCTGTTGCCTGGGTATTTTTCATTTGTATTTTTTTTTTGTGTTTTCTTTTTTTGGGTGGAGATTGAGAGTCCTTTCCTGCACAGCGATTATGTTGATTGCAGCACAGTTCCTGTGGACCCGCCGCTGCTTATTGTTTGCCTAACTGAATGACTGAATGGCAAAAGGGACAAGTGAATACAATTGTTCAAAAGGGGGGGATGCGTGGCGGGGGAATGGTACAGGGGGTTGTCGTGGGGATTGTGCGATTTAACCGCCGCACGATTTGTGTTTTTATCCACTCATTTAGTGCACGCTTCTGCAGAGCCATCGCCATTACATAATGTTCATTATATCCTGTTGATCTGTCAAATGGAGCCGCCTACTCAACGGAAAACAAGCAAGCGGAGGGTGGAACGCAGGGGAAGGGGAGAGGGGTGGCCGCATCAATTGCAAACAAAGTGGTTAATGGGGAGAGTGGAATGGAAGGGGACATATTTATTCAGTTGCCATAACCAGTATTTCTCTTGTCTTGTTTGTAATTTATTTTATTTTTCTTTTTTGGGCATACTCCATTTGCACATACTCTGTTCTGGCCCATTAGAAACACATTTTGGTTTGGTAAAAACAAAAGAATTTCAACAATTTTTGCATTTTTTAGCTATAGCTGACGAACTGTTCATAATAAACAATTTTATTTTCGAATGAAGCGAGTGCTATTTTGCACACTTCAACAATATTTTCATTTGAAAATAACAAATTTTATACAGTAAAAATATCACTCAGATAGTTATCCCAACTCAGCCATATATACTTTTTATTTGTAAAATATGTAAATTGGTTCATTTCACGAATCGACTATGCAATTCGATACGATTTTTAGCTTTTATTTATTGATTATTACTGAAATCAATTAGCATACATTCATCTATAGTTGTGTTAATTTAAAAGTGCGCTTGTTGATTTCTGAATCACCATATCGAATTCAGAGATTTAAATGTGAAATACTATTCCAATTATTTTCCATTTTAGACAACAAAATTGAAGACTTTGTAGCAATTAATTGTATGTGAATAGCTTTCGATGAAAATAACTTTTTAATTTTCCTGAATAGTCAAAGTCTTTCAGTCGTTTACTTAAAGTACAGATTAGGCTTAAAGCTATTTTTAGCTAACATATTATATTGACCTGAAACTGTACCGAAATATTATTCGATATATCTATACCAAAAGCAATTAAATTATTATGTATTTTTTAACAGAAATAAACTTCGTATTAAAAAAAAGAATTGTAAGCCATAAATTTTGAAATTTCGGTATTGTTGTAAAAAGTTTCAGTACATTTTATGCCACCAAACGTTCCACAGAATCCATTATTGAGTCAACGCCCACAATTTGTTTGGCATACTCTTCAGTTCTGCGCATATATATTTTTGGCATGCCCAGACTTCGATAATACCCATCCCAGCCATCCCCCCAGCGGGTCGGCTAACACCCCTCTGCGCATAGCTATGCTGCCCCACTTTTGGCTTGTGATGCTTTCCTGTACTTTTGCCTCATTTACATTTCAGTTTTGATTTGTTTCATGTCAATCATTTGGACAGACTGCCGTGCCACGCCCACCATGCGCTGACAATAAGTTGCCATTGTTGTTATTGTTGTTATTGTTGTTATTGTTGTTATTGTTGTTATTATTGTTATTGTTGTTATTTTTGTTATTGCCTGTCACTGCGGCATTGCGGGCAACAAATTTTTCAACGTTAATTGAAAATTTATTGAGACAAATTGTGTTTTATTTACGCATTATTGACGATTTATGTATGTGTGTGTGTGTGTGTGTGAGTTGGGTTTGAATTATGTGCTAGTTGTATAGAAATTCAGTTTATGCCCCTCTCTGTCTGCTTATACGCATACCCTTATTCCAGTCGGGCAGCTTTTTTAAAAAGCTTTCTCTTCGGCTGTACTCAGTTAATGACAATTTAATGCTTCTTTGGGTACCTTTTTTAATGCCCCCAAATTATGGGCCACGCTGAAAAGGGGTAGTCTATTTTGGGCACAAGGTATTGTGATGTTTAGCATTCTCTTTGTTGAGAACAGTGACCATGAAAGTTAAGATTGTGATTTGTGAAGTTAAATTTATACTTGCTCTATTATTAGATTACAGGATATCTGTGCGTCGAGCTGTGTGGCTTAATTATCTGATTATTGTTTACGCATTTCAATAATTCGCTAGACATATTTATTGTATGAATCGCGTGATCAATAAGCCAAAGCGATTAAAACAAATGCACTTCGTACCTTTTGGAACTCGGCTCTATGTGTGAGTACATGTGTGGGCATCAGTGAGTATGCATTTAATTAATGCAAACAGATTTAACTCTTTTTTTTTGTGTTATTTATTTGTGCTTCCGATCGGCTCGCGGAATATTACATAATGAAATGGTTGTCGGATATTGATATAAATCAATCGTCGACGCACTGCTGCAAAACCAAACAAAACAACCGTCGACAATAAATGGATGTAGGGCTGTCGGGTTGCAGGGTTGAGTGAGGGGAAGCGATTTCGTAGGACGTGTGTAAGCAAATAAAAGTTAAATGGCATACAACAAGTGTACAGAGAATGGCAGCAAACACGCTCAGCCAAATTGAAACGAATTTCCTGAATGCGGCTGATGACGCTGATTTTAATGTGCTTTTGCCATGGCTACATTATTGGGTTTCCTTAGCCTATTTTTTCAAACGATGCAAATAAACAATGGATATTTAATTGTCAGGATATTATTTCTATTAAGCTTTAAACATTTGAGTCGAGTTTCGTGCGTGGGATTTTCACTGATGGCTCATTTATATTTAACTGTTATTGGAAATTCTATATAAACACAAATTTAATTTTTTGACAGTTTTCACATAGCAATAAATGAATTTACAATATGCTTCAAAATTCAGCTTTAACTGACAATTTCGAAGTCGCTGCCCCATTAAAGATATGACTACCATCACTCAAATACACTTTTTAATTACTGATGTCAATTAAAGAATTTCACATTTTTCGCATTACTATTATTTACTATTTATAAAATAAACAGCGGATAAGCGACGACTGGTTAACCTCGCTGATATATATATAAATATTTGAATATTATATTATGAGTGCATTTTAATTTAGTACAAAATCCGATTTGATCTTATATGTATATAATAATGTCAAAGATTTGGATAAGCTAATGATCAAATAAATTGGCTTCTCCCACATGATTTGTAGCAAACTTTAACCTTATAAGTCCAAAAATCAAAAACAATATGTTAAGTCTTCTGTTTTACTTAATGCACTTAGATTATAGTATTTGTTTCAATAGTCTGATACACAATGATTCAGAAACATGGCCTAATCAAACTAAATGCCTCCTAAAACGAGGATTAGAGTAAATAAAATATGCTTAAAGGCTTAACGTCATCATACATAAAGCACTCCAAGGTGTTAACACACTCAACCCCATCCGCATACCTGTAAAAGGCACACAAATTCAATTTGCTGGCAGTGGCAAAAACAAAGGTGTCAAATGGACTTAATTCGAACCGGCTTAATTATCCATTTTTGACGTATTTTATTTATTAGTTGCCTTTTAATAATTTATGTCTGCTTTTTTTCTGAATTATAAAAACATAGTTTTTTGTCTGTTTGTTTTTTGTCAGAATATGCGCCATTTATTTGGATTTAATATTTGCAGGGGAATGAGGTGGGGGGTAAGTGTGGGTGAACTGTTTGCACATGGTAAATTAAGCCAATGATGCTCTAACAGCAGCAACACAAACATCAGCAATAAAATTGGAAATCTGCGTGTTGCTTTTGTTACACTGTGCATTGAGCACATAATGAACTTTATGCGCCATTGTTTTATGGCACATTGTGTTGCCTCTCATCGGCTGCGTTGCTGTTGCTTTTGCTGCCTGTCAATAAAGTGTCAATAATTTATAAAACAAACACAACAGCCATAAACATCGAAGTATCGACATCTAATGCAAATATTTATATACAGTTGTGCGACTCTCTCTCGAAGCATTGCGAAGCGAATCGAATCGAATCGAATCGAAGCTTTCGCTGTCTGTTTATTTAAAATTTATTAAAAACACGGAGCCAAACAACAATAACGCATAATGAATGCGAATGAGCTAAATGGAATATTATGTGATTGCAATTTATGTTGACATATACTTAAGCTCATCAATTCCCATTCACACACACACACACACACACACACTCATTCTCTGCATCAATATCTGTCTATTGTAAACATTTGTATTTTAAATAATTAATCCACAAGTATTAAATTATATATGGTGTATGGATATACTCAATTCGTTATATGTAAGCTTATGCCCAAGTGTTGGTTAAGTGTTGCAAAGTGCAACAATAATTAGTGTTCTAACCGTCTGCAGGCAAATCAAGTGATAATCGTTGACCATCTGCATTATTGTCTAACATGAGATGAATTATGTTGGTTTCTATTTCAATTAAAAACTTCATAATTGCTTGAGAGGCGTTAAAACTGAAAGTTCTCCATTTGCAAATTATATGTTGAGTTAACGAACGTTAGGAAGCAAGGCAGCAGGGAGTGGATCATGTGAAATTCTATCCTAAACTAAAAGACCAGGTCCCTTATGTAATGGTTTGACCTGGCTGATTTACATTTTAGAATTACACTCTCAAAAAGATATAATAGGATAAAATATTTTTAGAGCCTTGATATTTAGAATAATGCTGCATTTTAATTTTTCAGCTCGATTTTTAAACGAAATTAAACTAAAAATGTTAACAACATTTTAAATCGAACTTATCTTACATAACCTTCTACCGACAAACGCTAAACCTAAGAGCAAACTTTCTCGATGTTTTATTTACATTGAACTTTATTAACATGCAACTGAACTTGCAAGATGTAAAACCATAATAAGGAGCAGGCTGAACACAATGTAAATATGGGGCTCAGTGCAGAGGCAGAAGATACGCGAACATGGCCCGAAGTGTTTGGCAAGAGTGTTGCAAAACGCAACGAGGCGCAAGACGCATGGAACTGATTAAAAAATAAAAAAATAAAAATGAAACGACAGCGACATCTAAAACTGTCAAAGGGGACTTTTTGCCACACGATTTTCTGATGAGCAAAACTTGTGAAGCGAAATTGCGAGCGTCGGCGGCGATGAGCAAAATTAAAAGAGGAAGCGAAGACAAAGGCTGAGGTGAAAGTGCAATGGTGACAGAAAGGGATGCTCCAAGGATTCACCATTTGCAGTTAGGACGGGTGAGAATAGAGGGTTAAACAGCACTGCATTTTGTCTTTTGTAATTAAACTTTTGCGCGACAATGCAGCGACGAAATGAATTTCTAAGAAGCCGCAGTCGCTGACGCAACCAAGGTGCAAAAGCTGACAATGCAGCTCTGACGCTGCGCGAATAAAGAACAACAACAACGACAACAACTATTATAGCTGACAACTGGCAACGGCAGCCTGTGCAAAGCAAAAGTGCCACTCATGCAACAACAATAACTGCGATAGCAGCAGTTGGGGCAAGCCAAGTGGTGTCTCATTTTACTGATGGAGAAAGAGCAACCAACGTCTGCGTTGTCTTTGGCAGCCCGCAGGCATGTTAAGGACACGGCTCAGCGACGCGAAACAAAAGTGGCAGTCCCGGTCCAAGAAGTTTGCCAAAGCCGCCACAGCGGCCACAACGTCTGCTGCAGCGGCAACTGCAACAGCAGCGCCAGATTTAGATTTAGCAAGCATTTCTAGTTTTACTTTTTTTGTTTTTCTTGGTGTTCTCATCATTTCTTACAACAAAAGAGAAGTGCAAGTGCCTCAAGGCGGCTGTAGCAATAGGACTCAAACTGTTGCAACAGTAATGTGGCAGACCTCTTTCTAAGAACTTAGCGTCGTAATTTGCACAGCCAGAGATATTATGTGCGCACAGACAGATGGCAGTAAAGGGTCCAAAACGGTGCAAGTAGAATGCTGAAAATAACTGTTTGAAATTAGACTAGAAAATGCTCTAAGCGTTAGCTCAATAGCTGGTACTTAAAGGCTTAGCTGGCACGAGCAGGGGCTAAAGTAATTAAAAGTAATTAAGACAAGATTTATACTAAGAATATATACGAAAAAAGACTGATTAGTTAATATTTGATTACATTTTAGTTAAAGCATAGTTAATTGTAGAAAATAAATTGTAAGATATTCAGCCTGATGCAGCAATATTAAACACTTCTAAAAAAATAATCAAATAAATCGTTTTGCATTTTGAATACTTTTATATACCCAACTTGCTTACTTAATCTGGTGCACGTCTTGGATATGCCATGAATAAAATAAATACTCTATATTTCGCAAACACAATGCGACAATAATTTGAGCGATTCTTCAAAAGCGAAATAACTGGCAAAAAAAAGAAGGTGAAAACCGACAGTTGAAAACGTGCGAAATGCTAATAAAAAATGCAGCGCCACGTGGCTACTTAAAGCGGCAAGAAGGATTGCCCCAAGCCCCCCAATGTAATACAAAGAACCTTTAAAAAATATATATATAATGTAATGTAGAGGAAGAAGAAAATAAAAAAGAAAAGCGTGCTGCTTGCTGCAGGCAAGTTAACAACTTGCGAGAGGGCGAAGTGCGAAAGGTTAAACTTGGGGTTAAGCCACAGAGCAAGAAGGCACACTTCAATGGAGTTGGCAAAGACCGAGCCAAATCTAATTTGCAGCAGGCAACGCTACCTTGTGGCATTAGCTTGCTGGTCACGCGCTTAAGAAATTATGTATAAAAGCTTGCTTAGCAGAAAAAAAAGGTTCCAAATTTTCAATTGGTGCCGTTGCAGTTATGAAAAATTCATACAGGATAATGAGCAGACAAGCGCGTGTCAACGTCGTCGCCAGGACAACCCAAAAAAAAAGGGATAAAATGCTGGCAACGTTTTAACAAACGAACGAGCAGGCAAATGCCGTGCAAAGAGAAGTGGAGAGGGGAGGGTTATGTGAATGCTGGAGATGAGTGAGCTGCTCCATGCGAGAGCTCTGAGCGCTAATTAAAATCCTAACTGGTAACCATGACAGATAAGCGCAAGCTGCTGCAATGAAGTCAAAGGTGTTAGATAAGTGGCTCTGAGAGGGCGCTGCGGGGGGGCTGGTGTTGAGAAGGCATATACAGGATTGCAGTCAGATTTAGCTGCAGTTGACAGGTTGTTTGGTTGTTATTGTTGTAGTTGCAGCTGCTGTTTCTGTTGCTACTTCTGCTGCTGTTTGTCACTGGCAAGTGGGGCACACACAGCAGCGAGAGACAAGCGACAAGCGACGACCTGCATTTAGCTGGCATTTTGACTTAAAGTTGCTTTGCAGCAGTTGCAAATGCAGCAGTTGCAGGCAGCACCACTTACAGTTGCCGCCGCGGGCCTGCTTTCTTATTGGGTTAATAAAACAGAGCAACAATGCGAAAATAAGAACAAGTACAGCGGCAACAGCAACACCAACAGCAAACTCACCTAGTTTATCAGAAGCGTATGCGAAATATTTGTGTGTGCGGATTAACAAGCAGTCGGAAACACAGCTGACAAGCTGACAGAAAGAGACTTCCAAGTGCCGCATTTGTAAAGGTTTGCTGTATAAGTATGAGTACACTGAGAGAATAACATTTGCTAAATGTGTAGTTTCAATTTTGGCCCAGACAATTATTTTCCCAGATTTTTAAATATATCCAATTTTTTTTTTAAATTACAAAATATATTTATTACTTCGATCAAAACGAATTTCTGGTATTTGAGGACTTGAATGAAAGTTTCCTATTGAAGTCTTGATGTAAAATTCCTGATAGTAGATTACATTTTCTTTCCTCCTAAAGTTCAGATTTTTATGAACATATTTAATCTATATTTAATATTATTGTGTTGTTTAGAATCGTGAGAGGAAAGCCTTGCCTGATAATTTCCTTTACAAAGATTAAACTTACTTGCTCGAAAATTACGAAAATTGATTTGCAAACTATTTCGTAGATTGGAAATATTCTCAATGCATACGTAAAGGTATGTGCATGTATGTATATATGTATGTATGTGTGGCAAGCTCCAATGGCATTTCTAAGATGGGTGGCAGGTGGTGACTGTGGTACACTTGGTTTGCAGCCACTTTCTATTATTTATCTAACTGTTGGTGCTGCAGAACTGGTCAAAGGTAACCCAGGCGAAACTTGGTTAACAATATGCTTAACCCTAAGTATGAACAGCAACAACAACAATAAACAACTACAACAACACCAAGGACATTCCGAAGTGTCCATCTAAACTATTTAACTTCTGGTTAGCTTTGCCTTATGCATTTCAGGTGGCTGTGTTGCCTCGTAATACGATTTGCAGCAGAAGCAAAATAAAATTCTTTTGAATTATTAATTTATGATGTATTTGCATAAATTCTGTTTGGCTTCCAGCATTAAGTTCTTATCCTGTTAAGTAACGCAAATCATGAACAGTTCTTGATATATTTTATATGTATACTAATTGATGCATATCATCATCAAATGAGCGCATTTTAAGTATTTAAATACATTAAGCCGAAAGTTTATGTTATGTTATATAGAAATCATATGTACACCCAAGCTAACTAATTACTTGAAATTAATCAGAACGTTCAATTAATCAACATTAATTAAAATTTAATTAAATTGAAATCCAGCCATTCGAAAAATCCTTTCACTGAACGCGAATTCCAACTTAATCTCAATAACTTTAAGCTTACGTGAAGCAAATGCCAGAGGAGCAATGCGTCTAATTGAAATGACTTTGCAACTGGAGAGTGTTCTGGTCAGCTGGCTGCGAGTGGGACGTGGCATACCACAAGCAGCCATAATAATCCGAATTGCAGGCACTCACAGTAGTTGTTGTTCGTGGCATACACTTTGTGCGGGTGTTTGTAATTTGATGTGTTGATTTGATTGACTTATATTATTTTCCAGCCCAATTTTAATAACAGATTAATAAAATGAATCTGATCTGCGTGTGGCTTATACAAACCTTATGTTTAAGCATCGGAATTGCAACCAATAATACAAATACAAATCTTCATAATACTCTTTTTTCTCCTTTTTAATGAGTTGAGTGCGTTATAACAATCAGTCAAAAATCAAGTTAATGTTGAGCATATTTTTTGCTTTCTTTGAAAATATGTGGTTTTCATAACTAAATCTAGAAATGAGTAGTTGGAAGGCAGAAGTGGTAAGGGTATTTAAGTTTTGGTTTGCCATAGTTGGCTGTTAATTTGTGTTTTCGCTGTTGTTTTTACAATTCTGCTCTCTCTCTCTCTTTCTCTCTGTTTCTGTCTCTGCTTACCACTTCACGCAATCAACGCAGCTGACAATGAGGACGTTGACAAGAAACGAGAAACGCACTCGCTCTGTAAATGATTCAACACCTGCGGGGCCAACACACTGGCTGGCTGGCTGACTGGCTGGCTGGCAATGGAGCGGATAAGATCCAGGGAGACTCAAGGACTGACTGCCAGCCAGACAGACATATCAATCAGTGAGTGTGAGTGTGTGTGAGTGAGAAAGACGGTTGCTGCCACGCCCATTACGCTGTGAGAAAAATGACGCTGCATTATTTACATGGCAGCGCCTGAAAGCATGCTTTAATTTATTTTAATTCACTTTTTCCCCTTGCTACTTGATGCCGCTGCTGCTAGTGATGCCCCGCTGCCACTGCCCCTGCAACTGCTGCTGCTGCTGCTGCTGCTGTCGCTGCCACTGTACGTTGCCAGTGTTCGCGACGAGTGATATGTAAATATGCAGTTACGTGCGTACATTGGCGTGCAATTACAGTATACACGCCCACCATTCTCCACGGATTCCCTAGAGCAAACAGTTACACACACACACACACACAGTCGCTGTGAAATTCTCTTGCTAATGCGAAACACATTCTCGTTTGGCATTAATGCTGTTGCACAGTGGGCGCAAATTGGCGATATGCGGCATCAACATCAGCATTCGCATTCGCTTCCGCATCCGCATCAAAAGCAGCTTCAGCATCTGCCTCGGCTTGAACGTTTTAGACGGCTTATTAGGCAGCTCTCACAAGGCTCTCGTGATGACAAGGATGAAGGAGCCGCGCCCTTCAAGCAGCTGCTTCGTTATGTGTAAGCAATCCAAGGCACTCCAAAATACTAATTCCCATGTCAGCATCAGGTGAGGAGTCTCCTCTGAAGGAGGAGGGCTGAAGATACAGCTAAGTTGCTGCCTTTTCTTGCTTCTTTCCTTGCCGTGTGTTTTGTCTGCTGATTGACTTCCGTTTCTGCTCGTTTTGCACTGCCTTTAATCGATTTTGCACCCAAAGGACATTTTTGTGTGTGATTGCGTGGTTTTGTTTTCATTTTTATTTTTTTGGGGTGTATTTTTGCTTAGTCTCATTTTGATTTGTTTTCCCAGCAGTCATTTTTTTTTTGTCTTTCTTGATTTCTTGCAAAGGAACATGTTGTAATGTTGCAAGTGAATTTTAAACTGTGTGTGGGTTAAGTTTAATACTGAGTTCCTTTGGGCCAGCCACTCGAAGAGGGAAGCTTAAAACATTACTGAATTATTTTATAATTTCTATTTGAGTAATGGCCATTAGCATGCCGAAAATGTTGTGCTTGTGTTAATGTTTGCCTGACTCTCACTAATTTAAAATTGAAGCAATAACAATTTATTAAGATATGTGGAAACCAATTTAAAACTAATTATATAATTAAAGGTATAATCAACTTTAATGCTTCCTGTCAGCATAACATATGTCAAAACAAATATTTGTTCATGTACCATATGGTATATGGTCAGAAAACATATAAATATAATGTATGTAATGAACATAAAAGTATCTTTAACTCCATATTAAAATCTAGATGTTGACAGTTTAACTCCATTCTCCAAGGGCATATAATCTTCGGTGGTTTTGTTTATTCATTGCTTTTTACGGATATTATATATGTATATATAATCAAGTAGCAGACATCGCATTCATACCAGACCAGAAGACATGGACAGACACAGAGGCACAGAGACACAGACAGGGACAAAAGGCATAAGCTTAGTTCTACATGATCCAGCTGCTGCTGCTGCTCCCCTCTCACCACCATTATAAACATTATTTCAGAAATATATTGTATTTCAGATTTAATTTAGCATTAATTATGGGGCATATATTTTGGCATATTGTCTGCTCCATATTAATTTCAGCATTGTTAGCCAATGTTTCCTCGCACCGGTTGCGCTTCAATTGGATATGGTTTTTTTTTTTTTGCATTCTTTATTTTTAGATTATTTTTGTTTTCGTCGCCCCAGCCACGTTTTTATTGCCACAAAAATATACGACGTGCTCTGTGTGTTCAACTGAAGCTGAAAGTTCAACTAAATTCTGAAACTGAAACTGAGGCAGAAACTGCTGTTGTCGTTGTTGTTGTCATTCGCTGGCAGTCATGGTGGCAATCTTATAAATTTTGGAGCAACTTTCATATATTTCAAGCCATGTCGTCTTTCCAAGGCAAGGGGGTGGTGAAAGGGGAGCAGCAGCAGCAGCTGGATCATGTAGAACTAAGCTGATGCCTTTTGTCCCTGTCTGTGTCTCTGTGCCTCTATGTCTGTCCATGTCTTCTGGTCTGTTATGAATGCGATGTCTGCTACTTGATTTTAGTGCATGGAAGCGCTTAAAAGCAGACAAAACACAAAAACACAAAAACTTTTTGGCCCCGAAACGTCACCTGTGCAAAAGATGCGACGATATGTTGGATTTGTTAAGGCTAGGCGGGCTATTTGCTGGGGCAGGTTCAAAAGAAAGCGTTGTTTTAGAACCAGAAAAGTGCTCAACTGTGTGTGCAATGTTTGTTCCGAAAGAAACTTTTGCGATGGATCATATTAGTCGCAAAAGTATATCAATATCAAGTAGTTATATGCGAGTTTTCAAATATTTTCAAAGCTATCAGCAAACACGATTTAAGTAAGCAATTGCAGAATATACTTAGAATATGCTGCGGTCTTCTATTAATAATAATAAATTGTGGAATAAGAAGCTATAATTGGTAGATTAAGGATTGGTTGAAGAGCTGTAGGCTCGGCAGAGCGCTTAATAGGTTAAAGTTCATGAGGAATACTAAATATTTCATAAAATAAAAAATAGTTATAAAAAAGAAAATTCAATTCGCATTTTTTTTTTATACCTGGCTCTAATTGTGAATTCTTATATTAAATATGAGCTGGCGTATCAATATAAATAACCATTAATTAAAATCCAAAATAATTTTAGGCAATCAAATTAAACTTCAAAATGTCGACTTTAATTTGGTTGGATTTCGAAGATGTTGAATCGATTTCTGTTTAGTTGGCTGGCCCGCTCAACAGTTGGCAGACAACACAATAAATTCATGTATAATTAAAAGATAACACACACTCACACAGACACACACACACACACACAGACACGAACACACTCTGTATAACTTGTTCATATATGAATTTATATTGCAAGTCTTTAAGATTTTGAATTCATCCCTTATATAAATGAGTCTTATTCCATTCGCTGCATTTGTTGCTCTTCTGTAAAATATTTAATTTTAAGCATATTTTACGTGTGTTTAGTTTGCTGCTGTTAAGCTTTGAATTTGCTTCTCTGTTTTCGCAATCTACTGGAAAATATATCACAGCTCGAGCTGTGAACACTTTTTGGCCCCATTCGACAGCAGATTTCCACCCATAATTGAAACCTTTAAAATTGGCCATCAACTTTTTGGGGCTATTTAGCATATCAAACGGGAAATCTGGTGAAATAAAACAAACTAAAACTCGCCACACGCAGCAAAATTATTCCCATTATATACACCCCTCGCCCGTCTCTTGTGGCATCCACGAATTTGCTTTGTATTTTATTGCACTGAGAATTTAGCGCCATCAATTAATGGCATGCTATAAAAGTTTTATTAAGTGATTGACTGTCCACCATGGCCCAGGCGAAAGTTGAGTGACCCAACCTGAGGGAGAGAGATTGAGATAGAGAGAGAGAGAGAGACGAGACTGAAACCCCACCAAAGACGACCCCCTTAAAACCCCATTGATGGCATCGTCATCGGCTCCACTTGGCAACTTGGCAGCTTGGCATGTTGAAATATTTAAAGCCGCTTAAATAAATTGTGGTTTGCTTTTGGTTCTGGTTTTTTGGTTCGGTTTCTGTTTCAGCTGCTGCTGATGTTGCTTGCGGCTCTGGTTAAATTTGCAGACAGAAAAAAATCAATAGCAGTGTTGTGGCTGGATGGGAGAGGGGAGGGGGAGTCTAGGGGGGTGGGGGCAGTCGTAATCACACATAAAACTCTCGTTAGTCGCATTAAATTACAAATTCCATTAAAACGATTATTAAGGCAAGTATTTGCTAATTAATTTACTCGCTACGCACAATGCTCGAGCGCAATTAATAAATCCAAATGAGCAGTTAAATAACGACGCCCAACACAACGCGTCGAGTCAGAATCGAGTCAAGTGTTTCGTGACTATTCAAGTGCCCTATAAAAGCAAATTTCAGATAAAGCAATTCCATAAAAAAAATCGAAAAAAAAAATAATACAACACAAGTGAATTCCAATGGATAAGAGTCTCAAGTCGTAGAGTGAGAGGGGACGGGGGGGCGAGGCGACACGGTGCTAAACGGAATTTACAGCTCGTTAAAATTGATGCTGGTCGAGGCTTAATCATTATTTAATGGGTAATATAATACGAATTTGCAAGCTTAAAAAAAAAAATACAGTTTATTTTTTGTATATCTTACTTAAATATATTTGGGCAATTAAATGCGAATGAGTTTTTAACCAGTTTTATGATAGATTTTCCAGCATTTCTGTGCAGATTTATAGCCCTAATTTGGCTGTTAACGAAATTATAGCGAATTGATTTTATTTTGTTTTATTTTCGGTGCATCTATTCAACAAAAAAAAAAAGAAGCAAATAAATTTGATTGTCTAAAATAGATTTGATTATTAAATTTCTATTGATGCTCGAATATTTTATTAACAAAATTTTAAAATTTTGCAATTTTATCCCATCGATTTATTTTTTTGTATTTCATAGCGTCAATTTGCAAACTTGAAACGTGGCATATTAGAAGAAAATTCTATTAAAATGCCAAAATTATTCCAGTCCAAAGAACATGTATTTAGGAAATGTATTTATTCTTCTACGACAAAATTGCCAACATTTTATTGATGCATGAATTCCATTTCTTTGATTTGATTTTGCACAAGCACATTTATGGGTTTGCCCAGCGTTTGAGATGCGCTATTTTAATTGAGTTATGTACTGCAGCATTTAACATACTTGACCCAGCCACCACGCCCCGTGGCAGCCCACAGTGTGTGTGTGTGGCAAACCTTTTCAAGCACTCAACGTACCTTCTGTTTTTTTTTCTGTTTGCAAAACTCTGTAATGTAATGAATAACTGCCACTGTGGCACTTGCGACCCCTAGTCCTTATGAATAATAAGGCAAATAATCTGTCAGCGTCGCAGCCGCCTGAAACCCGTGCCAGGCGGCCAACCAAACGACTCAATTTCAATGCAAAGGATAACACTGTGGCAGGGGCAAGAGCAGGAGCAGGAGCTGGAGTAGGAGTAGCAGCTATAGCCGGGCTCCACTTCAGTTGTATAACGATTTCAACTCCGCATTTGGTCAGCGACATGCCGTGTGGGTGTGTGTGTGTGTGTGTGTGTGTGTGCGTGAGTCAGGGGATGGGGATGAAGCTCTGTGCAGAGTTGGCAACTCTGTTGCTAATAACACGAAATCGGATTTCAACGTTGGGCCAGTTTGACACTGCGTGTGATAAAAAGCACCAACAACAACAGCAACAACAACAACAACAACAGGAACAACAACATCAACGTCGCAGTTTGCGGTTTTCACTGTGTATGTTGTGAACGGCGCACGCTGCGTATGCGTAACGTGCGTTTTAATGAAATATTGAATTTTATTGCCTGCGTGCCTGTCAACAACTTGGACAGAGCGAGAGCGACCGTGTGTGTGTGATGGATAGAGAGAAAGAGAGATAGAGGTGTAGTCCAGCAGTCAGCAGTCAGCAGTCCAACGTTCACGTCCACATTCATGTCCTGGTTCAGTTGGTTGTCCTGGTTCACGTCCCACATCACAACTTGTCACTGGCTGGCGGGCAAAACAGGGCGCCACCAACTGGCGTCTCTTTTAATTTGATTTTCAGACAGCTCATGCCCAAACCCGCCTCTGCCCCAACTCCCGTTACTCCCCCCACTCAATGCTCAATGCTCCCCTTTGTTGACCTTGTCCACCCCACATAAACACCTCTCCCCCTCTCGCTCTCTCGCACGCATTTTAACGCTTTTTATTTGCTATGCAAAAGTTCAAGTGTATTATTACCAAAAAAAGCAAAAAATAAATGAGAAAAAACGAAAGGAAAAAGTTGGTTTATATTCAGCGTTTTTATTTTTTTATATTTTTTTTTTTGGCGTTGTGGCTTTGCTAATAAAAGCAATTTATGAAGCCCAAAGCGCGGAAATGAATTGTTAACAAATTTTGCGGCGTTGAGTTTTGTGGCGTTCAGCTGAAGATGATGGAAACGGGGGCGTGTGAATTGGGGGCACACCGAGAACGAGGTCGGTGATGATGAGTGGCAACGCTGTCGAGTGGACGACATGTCTTGTTTATGGTCAGGCCCGGACGCAGCAACAACACACGCATCAACCGACTGGAGTTTGGGGAGCGGTCATAACCGCTGCCCCTCCTTTCCCCACTGCCTCTCACGCCACTTCATGCCACATCGCCTGCGCCACGCCCACCGACTCAATGGCATTGTGAAATTTCCCAAAGCGCGCATAAAATGAAAACCCAACGCAAGAAGCAGCAAGGAAAACACACTCAAGTGCAATCTGTGGAGTAACAATAGCGCTTAAACACTGGCCACATCTTTAAATTTTACAATCGCTAAAGTTAAGCAAGAGCGAAACATAAAAAACTGCAGAGACCCTTAGCCAAATAGGAGAATATCTCGAACAATAGGGACAACTTATCAAGAATGTAGAATAGAATAGACTACGTCAAGCAATAAGATGTTTTATCTCACATTAAATCAACTTTATTATTATGATATTTAAATTGTTATGTATTTAATGCATAGCTTAAATAGTAAATAAATTTCGGTAGATGCATGCAGAAATAGTTGAAATATTATTTGACTGTGGTCAGTGTTTGAACCATTATTTTCTCTCATGTGGCTTTTAACTTCTATTGTGGATTCGGTTTCACACTTCGAGTAAATGCCACTGTTACAAGAAATGTGCTAAATTAAAATGTATTTCGTTATTTAAATATGCATTCCATTTAAAACAAACAAATATGGATTCTTAATCTTGAAACCATTCTAATTAAATTTATTGCAAAATCGAAGAAATTTTTAACATAAATTCATTTCAATACTTTAAATTGATTTTGCAAAATATGCACATTGTATTGTATTGTTTTTAAAAAGCTGAACTCTTAATTGAATTTTATGCTCCTCCAAATTGAACTCTTTGAACAACAATTTTCTCATCTGCCAAAAGCAGACGGATGTGAACTAAACAACAAGCAAAATAGATTAACACAAAATGCTGAGCTGGACACAGCTTACCAAACTATATTTTGTATACAATAAGAATACTGTATTTAATAAACAAAAACTTTTGTCATTTTCATTAGCTGTATATATTTGGATGCTTGGACAAGAAAATTCAGTTGCAAACAGGATTTTTCTTTAATTGAAATGCTGTCAAAGTTGATCATCTTTCTGACAGTTTACGCATGTGAAAACTCCTATTGAGAATGGAAAATTGCAGCTAAAAACGTATGTGACAAAATTCGTAGAGCAATATTGTCTTCTTTCTGTTCTGTAAATACTTTTAAATTGAATTTTATAAATATTTTATATCATTTATGTTCAGTCTACCATTTTCGCAACTAGTTTGACAACCATTTAATTCCCCTACGCTTTCAGCAGTTTCATTTCATTATTTTAAACTTAAACGTCCCTTAATTTATGTTTAGTAAATACTTTCTTTTTTCCATTTTATAAATATTTTATGTTACTCATATTCAGTCTACCTCTACTAGCAGTTTCATTTCATTTTTGTTTGAAAATCATATCGAAAAGTTTGTTCAGTTGGTTTATCTTGTTAATTTGTCAGCTGGTGCTAACGACTCGCCTGAAATTATTTATTTGTAAACGTATTTAGCAGGCACTGGCTTAAAACACTTATGACAAAATTAAATTGTTCATTTGTGCGTTTGACAAGTCTACAACAAAGTTCAGCTTCAGGGCAAAAACTTGTGGTGTGCCCAGACAACAACAAAACATAAAAAAATCGCACACATGCCAGAGTTGCGGCAGCAGCTGCTTTTGTAGTTGTTGTAATTGCCATGATTGTTGTCTCTGTTGTTGTTGTAATTCCTGCTGCTGTTTAATTGTGAGATAAAACTTACCGATAATGAGCAGCTTTATGGTTGTCATGTTTGCTCTTTGTTGTTGCGGCTTTTTGGCTGCTCCTGCTGCTGCTGCTGGCGAAGCTGCTTTGGGTTTTGTTGTCGTTGTCGCTGTTATTATTTTATTTCTTTCGTTATTTTTGCTATATTGTTATTTCCCTTTCTCTTTTGTTTTTTTATCTTTTGTTGTGTGTTGCGTGGCTTTGTGTGTTGTTGTTTGTATTGGCGACAGCTGTGCGCACTTTTCAATTGATATTTACGCAATTTATAAATCCGACTTGATTCTCAGTTTTACAAGCACTGGCAAATGGCATTTCAATGTTGCAGCACAAATGCAATTTAATGCATTGTCTTTATTTTCGCGACAATTGGCATTTTTTTTCGCATTATTATTGTTTTCATCAACGAGTATAAATATTTTGTAACATTGTATTTTATTTTCGAATGAGTGCGATAGAGTTTTAAGCAGCTTTTGGCCTGGCTGCTCTATAATTGAAATGTTTCAATTAAACTGATTAAAATGTGACGTGCCACAAGGTACGAGGAACACTTATTACACACACAAATGGAAAGCCCACAATGAATATTTAAAACGTTAGACATTTCAATTTGAGTTCTCCGTTCTCAGTTCTTCTCTGCACTAGCAAAGGCAGTGATATATAATTCCAGATACGCCTAGACATTAAATTAACATATTTTGTTAATAATCATTATTTGTATCTACACACATACGTTATATATATCTTTCACTCTCTGTGTGTGTGTGTGTGTTGTTTGTGTGCCTGCAGGATTCTGACTCCTACACATGTAAGCTGCTGTCTAATGTCTTATTCATGTTAACTGGCTTGTATCCTGACTCCCCCGCTCCTACTTGCTTCTAGCTCTAAAATTGTTTGCGTGCTGTGAACTTATTAGCCAGGGTCTGTCTGTAGGACCGGTAAAGCAAACCTTTTGCCTCTACAATTAGAACAGCATTATTGTGGTACAATAAGGCCAACCAAACACAATAAGCAGAAACCAAAATACCATTTCGTTGTCAAATAACACTTGTCCCATTTTGTCTATTTGTACTCATCTAAATTGAAATCGATTGCCTCCACAAAATGAAAAAATAATTCTCAGGAAATGCGAACATTTTATTACGCATTATTAAAATATTTTAAAGCTTTTTTGCATATGTGAAAAACTCTGGTTAACTGCTGTTATATATTTGAGAGCACTCTGAATTTGTTAGATTATTTGAGGACTTGAAAAATTACTTTTTTAAATCACATTAAGCAACTTTTTAGAATACACAATTACAGCGTTTCTTTTTGTTTGAAGTTCAAATCCTCTTTTGAATAATTTGCCCACAAATATTTTATTGCATACTTTGCAACGTCTGCAGCAGTGATAACAAAAGTTATGGCTTAGAAGTCAAAGCTGATTTTAAGGTTTCAAAGCTCTGAAAAATTGCAAAATAATATGAAATGGATTTTCCAAACAAGTCTAATATTTATAAGCTCATTTTCCATTTCCATTTGGGTTAATTGATAGCCAAAAAATATCAAATCCAACAATTTGTGTTTGTGCTTTTATTACAAATATTTTATATTTTATTATTTTTGGACAGTTTTTTCAATTTTCGTGAGACTGAGCTCTTACAAATTGTACAAATATTTGAAGGAGTTTTTCAAATCAATTTTAATAAATTAATATAAATATATATTTTTTAGAACATATTTTTATTTATTCAAAAATCCATTTCAATGAATTATGAAATAATAAACGATTTCTTAACTTTTGAGTGCCTATATAAATGCATACATTATCAATTAATGTCACCGAACTAAAAATATCAGTAATTCGTCAGCCAGTCAAATTAATTATTAATAAATACTTTATTGAACTATTTTTTGTTCACTTATATCTATTTGAAACAGTTGTAAAAGTTTTACAACCACAAATAAAAATGGTGTAAATATAAAAACTGCTCGCAGACAGTTGAATGCTTGCAAAAACCCTTTCTTACTTTATCAATGGCCATAAAAAATTGACTCGATTGGCTGAACACAGTTCTAACTGAGTTATATATTTTATATGTTTATATAGAGAGATTCTGAAGGCAGCGCGCCAAAAACTATGCAGCATGAAATGGAACAATGTGGAGTAGGTCAACATTGTCGCAAGTAGCCGGAAACAACAAAGCAAAGGTAACGTACAAATATAAATAAGAAAAACACAATGCTTTGGTCACTTTATGTCTGCCACAAGACAAACGAAAATCAGCTGTCAGAGTGGAATAATAAAAATGAATTTATTTGCGCTTTATACATATTTGGGATTTTTGCTGCTGCTGCTGCTGTCAAGGACAGCAATTTGCGACAACAACACAATGAAAAAAATGCACCTTATTTTATGAGGATTTGATAAATGAGACAAGGCGTCAGTGTCCTGGCACATAGCCCAGGTAAAAAAAACACATAACAACAAAAAAGCTGCAAAACTGTAGCCCTAAAAATGAGCTCAAAATGTTAGTTGTTGTTGCGGCAGTTGTTGCCGTTGCAATTGGCCCACTTTCTATTTAAGTTGTTGTTTTGGTTGTTGTTGTGCCGGCATGAATATACATGTGGCATGTCGACGACAAGGTCGGCGTAAGAATTGCGCTTGAGTGCCACATTTGCAGCTGCTTGCCACACACACCCTACACACGCACACACACACTCACACATAGAGGTCATTTTGCTGCTGTCCTGTCTGTAATTTTTCTTGGGGATAATCTGCAGACGATTCTCAAGCCAAAAGCAATTTGCATAATTACAACGCACATGAGCAACACGCTAACCGCCAGCCGCCTGCCGCCTGCAAGTAGGCAACACGGCTTTTCATTAGCTCCAAAAAGGACACTAAACACACACACAGACACACGCACACACACTCAGAGGCGAAAGACGCGAGTTTTGCGTATGATAAACGACGAACGTTGAATTAAAGGAACTTCGGCTTCTGCATCCGTTTTGCCGCCCGTTGCCGCCGATTGCTTCTTACCAACTAACACAATTTGAGTTTTGTTATAGCTTTAGAGCCGAAGCCAAGAATAAGACGCACGAGCCGAACGTTAGTCGGCTGCACGTCGTGACCAGCACGAAGCTTATTCACGAGCAGCAAGTGCAGCCTTGACGCCTGCGCCGCCTTCGCGCAAAGAGAGCACAGTGCGCTTGGCAACATTGTTGCGCTCTCAAATGTTGCGGCAGCAGTTCGCTTGTTGTGATAGGTTAGTGTTCGATGGGAGATATCTAAAATAATGTCAAGACTAGCTCTGATTTTTTATGCTTGTTTATTTGATTAAATTGTTAATTGTAAATAGCATAAAGAAAGTAAATACATAAATAATCTTCGCATTTTATCTATGTCTTTCTCTATAATATAGTAACTAAATTAAAATATAAAAAAATAACTAAAAAATCAGCATGCTCTTCTGAATCTCTCTTTATCTCCGTTAAACGTTGCCTCTTTTTATAGGCTTGATTAACTTTTTGTGGGTCACGAAACGGGACGAAAGCTGTTCGCAATTTCGAATCGCATTGTTCGTTTCATTTGCCGAGCCATTGAATTTAAGAGAACGGCGGCGTTTCAATGCCATTTCGTTCCGCTCTCTTTTGGCAACATGTTGCGAACCACTGCTGCACTGTCAACATAAGCGCAACAGTTGTGACCAGCTGTCTTATTTACTGTTAGCTGTTAGCCGAGTTTAAACTCATGCCTCCTCCCCACTTACAGCAATTGCCACTTAACTAAAATGCCTCTCCAAAGTGTGGTTGACAACGTTTTCCATTTTTTTTTTTCGATTGTGGAAATGTGTTACGCACTGTGCGTATGTGTGTGTGTGTGTGTGCGTATGTGTGTGCGTATGTGTGTGTGTGTGCAACTTTTAAGTAAGCTTAGCTTGGTCTCTCCGTTTGCCTTTGCCTTTTGGCGCAATCAACAAAAGTGCCCAAAAAGAGCAGCTTGCATGCCCTAAAGGCCTTTGTGATGCCAAAAGAAAAAAAGCTTGCGTCAGAAACATGTGTTCCCAAAAGCAAACCAAACCACACCAAACCAAAACCCCTTTCAGCATATGCACATAAAAAATATTTGCAAAGTGTATGTGGCAAGTTTTGGCTCAGGCAGCACACAACACATAAATATACAAATATACTGTTACAGTTACAGTTACAAATACAGCTAAAGCAACAGCAACAACTGCACATTGACAAAAGTTGTTAAAAAGTCCAAATAAATTTGTTTTTTTCGTCGAGTCTTTGACATAAATTTATGCGTTTTGCGTGCCACAAGCAACAACAACAACAAAAAGAATAAGAACAGCAGTAACTCCTGGCCTGGTTATAGATCAGGTCATGGATTGCTCTAGGTGCCAGCATTGAGTTGCTAGGTGTGAGTTGGATTGTTGAGGATGAAGCGATTGCTTCTGACAAACCAAAATATATTTCGAAATTGTGTTGTCATAAAAAAAAAAAAACAGCATCAGCAAGCTGTAAGCTACAGGCAGGACTCTTGGAAACGAATTCGGCTATTCTGGGGCTGTAACAAGCAAAAGTTGCAAGTAATTTGAGCCTGTGTAACTTAAGTCTAACAACGTTTTTCATAGTTTACCTCTGAAAAAAAACGAAAACAAAAACAATTCAAGTGACTTTTAAGAATAATTTCAACTCACAATTTAAGCTAGCAACTTTTGCTTGTTTAAAAATTTGATTAGCAAATACATTTTATGCCGCCAAGAATGCCTTTGACTTATTGAAATAAGTATGAGCTTTGTACAGCTCAGATATATATCATTATGGCATTCAGCTGCCAGCATTGCAGTCAAAGATAAGAGATAACCTCTGGTACTTACGACAAAGTAAGAAATTTATTTATTATAAAAGAGTTATTCCTTACAATCTCGCTGCTGCAGTTTTGCTCAATTGCATTATGTGATTGAAAAATTCCAAGAAAATTGCCTTGCATGTTATTTGAAAAGGTATTTTCACTGTACTTGCTGCCGCTCTGCCTGCCTGCCTCGATGCAATGTTTTTTATATGCCCACCACTCCCACTCCGCCCCTCTTGGCCTTTTACAACTGACAAGCTCATGACTTTAGCCACTTTGGAGCCTGAGACAGACAGAGATACAGACAGACAGAGAGAGAGAGAGAGAGAGAGAGAAAGGGAGAGATGCTTTCACTGCGCCTCAGTTTCAGACACTTGGCATTACAACTAGCCATAAAATATACGGCAGCTAAAAGCCGAGGCCCCAAACCGACCGGGTTGAGTTACAAACTTTTTTCGATTTATATAAAAAGGCCGAGCAGCGTGGGTAAAAAATATAACGACAGGCAGTTTGAACTTTGATGACGAGCGAGAGCTGTAAAATAAAATTTCCCATCGAACACTTCCTTCTCTTGTTTTTCTCAAGTTTGACCCGAGCATGTATAAAAACAAAGCAAAATAAGAGTGATTTACCAACCTGTAACGAGCAATATGTATATACATATATATATATTTATAGTTTCCCAGACTACTCTCAGTCAGCCATACGTCAATAATCAAAGACAAACTCAGGTAGCCAATTTAAATATCTTTTATATTCGTTTACCAGTTGAGAATTACATATTTATCTCTGGCTTTCAGAACCTGTAAAATATAAGTTGACAGTCATCAATCGATATTTACCAATAAAATCCAAAAAAATGCAAACCTCTAGATATATAAAAAATATATCTGATATAATATGTGGCATATACATACATATTTATACTCTATCTTCGGCTTGCTTCATCTTCTGCCTGTTTCCTATGTGAAATCCTTTTCTACCAGATTTTTTAATGAATACAAGTTATTAAAACAAAAGTCACGTGTAATGCTCAGCTGTCAGCTGGAGTGAAGTTAATAATATTTTGTTGCTGGGGTTTTATATTGGCAACATTGCTCCACCATATATTTATTTAAAGCATTTTTAATTAATTTGCTGGCTGACAGCATCTGCTTGACATTAAACACATGGCATTAAGACTGAAATTAAAATTCTCGCGAATTGCAGCAGCCGCAGCAGCAACAACTACAACAACTCTAGTCAATCAAATGACTTGCAACACACACACGCACACACACACACATACACATAGAGCTGGGCGTATCTGCCGCACACACATAAATCACAGCCAAAAATGTTCCTTGCCGTTAACAATCGACTTAATTGCTTAAACAAAGTGCTGCACACTATTGAGCAATTATGCAGTCATCCCTGCCCCCAGTCTCAGCTACCCCTGGTGAGCAACCCAGAAATAAGTATGCAAAACTTGATGCCAAGAAATTAACAGGCCCCAGCAAAATGTCTTAATATATTCAGCGATTTATGTTCGTCGTCAGTTTTTCGGGGACCGCTTCTTCAGCATATAATTTATGCGCGTTTTAATTTCATTTGGTGCCTAACAACTGCCACGCCCATTTCGGAGCTCACGCCTCCGTCATCATAAGGCAAAAATATGTTATTTTGACACCTTCAAGGTGGCGCCAAAAAAGGTCCTGCAGTTATCAAAGTGACGGCAGCAGAGCAGGAATCAATACGGTAACAGATTGTTCTACCCTTGTGGCAAAGGGTATTAACTGATTTTTATCGGGGGGCTTTTATCGGTTAACAGGCAGTTTGGTTATTTACATAGAACCTGCGTCGGGTCGATATTAAATTATTTGTCTGAGGCTGTTCCTGTGATCCCAAACATTTTATTTGTCCCTCAAAAGCTTATTCGAATTTAGAAAGCAACACAACAACTATTTTTTGTTGGTTGCAAAATATTTAAAATTTAACATTTTGTTCGTAATTTAATTCTTGAATATTAGCTATAAAATATAAACTTTTTCACAGTTTTTAATTAGGTCTTAATAAATATAATGTAAAATGAAAGCTACGAATTAAATTACATGAAATTTGAAATGTTAACAATGTTAAATGAAATAAAAATTTAGCAAATGAAATAATGGACATATTTAATAAAATGTAAATCAGCCGATTTAAAAAAAAAGTTTCAATATTTATTATATTGCTATATTCTACACATCTTACATATTTGGAATTTCGATTTAAAATATTGCGCATACAATTTGAATTAGAATTCTCTGCAAATTCCGCAAGCAAACTTGGTGAGAGTATTAGAAATTCATTGCAATAATCAGCGAATTCCTCAATTGTTGTTTCACTTAACACTAAATCCTTTTTGGGATAACATTTACACCAATGCCACCTCTTGTGGAGGACACCCTTGCTCCAGTGTTTCCCCTATTCTTATTGTTGATGCCGCATTTCAAAATTCACAATTCAAAGCGTGTTAATTAGGCACAGGATGTGGGCGTGGCTTTCGTATACGCAACTGGGTTGCGCAAATGTGTTAATGACTTGCCAGCCAGCTACCGTAAATTGTTGAACCTCCCCCCCGCTCTCGCGCCTCCCTTCCTTACCAACACTCAACTCAGCTCGCCCGCAAACCGCGCTTACCTTTCTTCAATTTCCGCGTTTGTTGTCTGAATTTTTGGATGGGCGGTGTCAATAAAATTAGCATTTTCTTTTCTTTACCATTGTTTTGAGTTTGCCATTGTTTTGTTTAGCTTGTCGCACAAATTAAAGATAAATGTGAAGGGGAGTGGGGGGAGGTGAGGTCTGTGGGGAGTTGGTTAATAAAGAAAATGAGTTGGGAGGGGCGGGGTTCTTTGGCGCATTACGCAACTAAATATTCATGCGACTTGGTTAAAACTTTGGCAATGCTGCGCGGCTGCTTTTTGCACATATGGTTAAGGGCTGTTGCACGGGTTGCGGTAAGGGGTTGGAGTTGGACGTATGTGTGTTGCAGCCATAACTATCAAATTACGTTTCCGACATGTGTGCCAGGTCGTAAAAGTCTATGTTCGCCCCATAAACAGCTGGCAAGCGCAAAACGAGCCACCAAGTGTTTTAAATATTTTATTGTAATTAAACCGAGAATCTCTCCCCAAGCGTGACCTTAAAAATCAGCGCCAGATGTTAACAACTGACCCCCCGTTCCCCTTGCCATGTCTCCACGACTTTTGAGGAAGCTCAACTTTTTTGGCTTTTTCGTTTTCTTGCGCTGATTTACAGCCGTAAGTTTTGTAGTTTTAACTTTTGGACTGTGGCAGTTAACATTTGGCTTAATGCACTTCTTAACACTTTGTTAACGTTAATAATGAAACAGCAGCGGTGGCAACATCCTGCCTCACTTTCCGCCTCCCCCTCTCAACCCACTTCCTGTCCGCTGAAGACAATGCAGCAAATGAAAAAAAAATATCAGAAAACTAAATGAAAACTGTCAAATGAACCGCAATTACAATTGTTCGTCTGATTCTCACTAAGTTACACATATAATGATGCCTCTGTATTAGTGTGTGTGGTTGTGTGTGTGTGTGTGTGTAGTTGCTGCAGAAAACTTTCACCTGTTAATGACATTGACGCGGGGTGTAGGTTGCCACAAATAGTTAGTTGTTGTTGTCGTCGAAGCCAGGCAGAAACTAACTTTTTCTGAAATAACTTTTTGAAAAATGTTTCAACAACTGAAACTTTAATTAAAAGCGGAAATGTATTATCGAATCCAAAAGCTGAGATTGAGAATCAGTACAAAAGAAAAAAAAAGGTGGGACAAATATATATTGTGGGGGAAAAGTAATTTTAGTTTTTTTTCCTGAACTACTACTACAAATATTCATTCGATGTACGATAGAAAAATAACACAAATCAAAATTAAATCAACAAAGAAAAGTTGAATTTGGTTTAAATACCTTCAAAATCGAGTTATTATTCAAAAAAGGACTGAATTCGATGCAATTGTATAATCGAATTAAATGCAAACAATAAGCAAACAATTACGAATTATTTGCCACAAAAAAGACTTAGCAATAAATCGGCTTTGTAAATATTTAAATAAAAATGATGAATACAAAAATATTACATATTAATTTTTGTTGGTTGCTTGCCATTTTTGTGTTAGCCAAAACAGTAAAGCTTTTATTTAAACAAAAATATACAAATATATAATTAAAAGAGAGAGAGAGAGAGAGAGCATAATTTAGAGTTGAAGGTGTATATAATTGAAGGGCGACGCTTACGAGCTGTCATTAATTAAATCAGCTCTTCAAAATACGTTCATTATTTTGCAACCAAATATTACGACAATAAAATTAAAATGTATTTGAAAATATTGTATAATTAAATATGATATATCCCAAAACCGTTGCATAATTACACAATATCGGCAAATGAAACTAAATGTGCCACCCAAAAGAATGTCAATTTAATTAAATAGCATTTGTTTTCAAATAAAATTACTACACTAAGAGAAAACGGCAATACCAAAAAAATAAAACTAATAATAAGCAAATGGAATGCCAAATTTGTAATTCAACATAATAAATTTTATTTAAAAATGAGAATGTAAATGCAAATTGGAAAATTGGAATTTAGAAGTCATACTTTTTAGGCTGCTTCAGTTGCGCTGTGTGTTTTTTGTTTTGCTTTGTGTATGTGTTTAGTAGCAATTTGAAACAAGATATTTTATTTTTATTTAAGCATCACACTCGAGCTGATTTGCTAAGCCACACAACTCCATTATCGAATTGCAGAGCCAAAAACCGCAATAACGCTACGTATGCAACGGTGTGTGTGTGTGTGTGTGATTGTACGCGTGTGTGTGTGTGCGACGTTTTGGGCTTAAATGAATGGCAGAAATGCAGTGCGACAAACGGTCACGACATTGATGCAATTGCAATTTCAATTGCAACGAGCATTTATTCAGCTGTAAATCAATAAATTTTAATTAAAATTGCAGCCACACTCAAACCAAGCGTTGCACGAAAATTTACCAGCTCTCTCTCTCTCTCTCTTTCTCTCTTTCTCTCTTTCTCTCTCTCTTTCTCTCTCTCTCTCTGTGACTCGGACAAATGATATATATCAGAATGTAAATGCTGCTTTTAACTAACATTTCCATCCCCATAAAACAACATTGAGCATCCAATTCCGGAGATTTCACTGCTTTCATTTTTTGTTTTTTTCTGTTTTGGCAACGGGTCAAAGCCAAATCTCATAATGCGAATTTCCGTTGCCGTTAAGCGACGCTCAGCATATAATTTGGACAAGGTCGCATCCATCCAATAAAAGCAGCCTCCGCAGACCCCGCAGAAACCGCGCCCAACTCCCCCCTCTCATTACGTAATCGCAAAAGCTTTTGTTTTGGCATGCTTGCCATAATTATGTTTTGCATTTCCATTTTGGCTATTTGAGTTTTGCATTTTCGAATTGGATTTTGATTTTTCGGCGATTTGTGTTGCTTTCAACTTTCTGCTGCTTGATGAGAGAGCCCCTCAACATAACGCATACGGCTCGTTGACAACGCAACAATTCGTGGCACGTTTCCGCATATGAAGGGGGCAAATTCTAATTTTGCCAAAATACGATTGCAAAACTGAAAATCAAAACTCGGTTTGTGCTTTTGCCTTTTTGTCAATCGCTTTGCATCATTTATTGTGGAATTATTGAGCTAATGAAGTGCACGCTTTTCATCTGTCTCTCTCTCTCCCCCTCCTTCTGCTTTTCCCCTCTCTCTCTCAGCCTGATCTGAAGGCTCAGATTACCAATCAATTTATGCAGGCGCGCAACTTTCCTGCACCATAAATCTTGCCACGAATCGCACTGCCACATGCAACAAATTAAGCCAAAAGCGAGGAGCATGCGAAAAGTCCTTCAAATTTCCGTGCTTAAGAGTGAAAAGTTATAAGAACTGGGCCTAAGCTAGTAGTAGATAACTTGTTAGTAATGTGAAAGTCTTATTAGAGCTTTAAATCTTGCCAATTAATCAGAGAATGTATTTTATATGGCTTTTCTTAAAAAGCCACTAAATAAAAACTTTTTAAATGTACTTTACATATTGTCAGCTATTTATTGAATTGCTTACAATGTTATGAGATAAGATAAGACAAAAATTTCTTATCTTAATAAACTTCACCTTTGTATGGTATACGAGAACTTATATTCTGTATCCCAAATAGTATCTGAGATCTGCATACAGAAAGACCTATAGCTCGACTTGACTCTGTATGTTGAATAAGAACATACATAACTTATATGGTGGGAGACGCTTCCTTTTGCCCGTTACATCCTTTCCTACAACTTGAATATACAGTTCTTGCCCATTTTCAATAGTTTTAAAATATTTATATGAGAAAGAATTATGTCTGATTATGATTTTGTTGGCAAATGTATTTCCATTGTTTTAGTTATTTTTTAAATGAAAAATATGCTGCAGTGTTCAGAGATCTCACATTTAATGCTTAATTTGTTTCTTCAAGTACGCAGTAAGCATTTTCTATGCAGCAACTCAACAATCTGAGACTTGCTACTTGATGCATCGAATTTACATATCTTAAACTATTCCTGTGATTTCAACATATATTCATGATAAATGCAATCGATTAGTTTTGCTTGCAAACCTCGCATATGAAATTTAAGTGCATTTTCGACAAAGGCGCATAAACTTTTGAAAGCTCGAACATACACATACACACTTATACACACAAACACACACAAACATGAGCACAGTTTGTGACGAATTGTAATACAAATGAGTTGGGGTTTGCCGGGTGGGAGAGAAGCAGCCCAGAACCTGTTTCCCGGCACGTCGTTTAGCGCAACAACTTAATTTGCATATCAGCGGCGCCAAATTGCAGGCGGCATGCAACGCAATATAACTTGCAAGAAGGGGTGCCACAAGAAGGGAGGGATAAATGCGCTGGTTAGCTTCTAAACTGAAAGTGTAGGCAACTTGACTAGAAATTGTTTTCAGCCCATAGTTTCGCACACACACACACACACACACACACTCAAACATATGAAAGGGAGCACTTCATGAATTTGGCAATAAACTTGCGAGTAGTATTCGCAATAGTTTGCCAACATTTCAATCAGGCCAGAAACACTCAGCAATCGAACAGAATAGGAACCAATGCCTACTGCCATATATACCTACTACCCGTCCTCACACTCCACACACCCCCACCCCCCATCCTCACACCAACCCAACGAACTGCTCAAACAGTTATTTTTGGGTAGTCAGCGTAAAATTTTATGCACACGCCACAAATCGAAATGGAAAATTCGAATAGGAATGGAAAACCAAAGTTGTTGCTGATTTGGCGCAAAATTAACAGGCAAAACGCGCACAGGACTTGAATAAATCGTACACAGGAATGTGGGCAATTAATGTGAGGACCCCAAGCTCTGGCTCAAGCTCAGGCCTGAAGACGTTCGCTGTGTCCACTAGTAGCGGAGGGAAGTGGTGGGGTTGGAGATAGCCACCGTCGCGTCTCAAATTAAATTTGCATTTCAAATTCGTTTTCAGGCGCGTTTTGTTGACAGGCAAAGGGCAAGCTTAGGCGGCAGCAGTGCGGGTGGTGAATCTGGGGTGGGGGGTGTATGTGGCTGGGGGGTGGCCATGTCCAGTGCGAATCAAAGCATTTAGTTGGGCCAAATCTATTGACAGTCGACGACAAGCAACAAAATGAAAAAGAAAACAAAATAAAAATGCGATGACGAATATAAAATACTCTTTTGGCAACTAAACAAAAATAGGAAAATTAGCTTAGTACTTTTTATTATTTTTGGAAACTGAATAACGATTATATTACAAATAAAAAAATATATATATAAATATTTGCCAATTTTACGTAGGTTTCATAAGCTTAAAAAAATAAAATAAAACTTAAATTCAAAAAAAAAAACATATTTCATTAGTTCTTGAACTTTTAATCCAGTGTTCTATACAAGAATCGATTTCCATTCTTCATTTTCCATATCCAAGCTTACCAAAAGTAACGCAATTCAACACAAAACTATAATACTCTTTTGATAGAGTAATACCAACAAGTAAAACAGAAAAATAAGAAAAAAAACCAAGCAGGAAAAGAAAGTGAAGAAGAAGACGGCGCTTTGAGCAGGTGCAGTGTGGACAAGAGGACATAAAGTCTTCGCCTTGCATATAAATCAAAATAATTTTTGTTTGGTTCCGTAATTTGGTGTCTAGGAGTGCGCTACTACGCATCGAGGGGTGGATATTGGGTATTGAAGTTCTGGGAGGGAACGGCGTTGTGGGGAATGTCATATGCGGGGGCGGGGCGAGAGTTGTGCTCTGAAATCATGAAAAGGACAAATGAAGTGAAATTTAAATGATTGCACACTTCGAGGCGTTTGTTAAACCATTTATTTTCACCTAATTGCACACTCGAGTGGACTCGGGCGAGGGAGGTGTTTGAGGCACTTTTACACTTGGCTGAATGATGGGCGACGACTTGGTGAGGAGTTGAGGAATTGGGGAACTGTGTTATATGTGTTACACAACATAGTAACAAAATATTTGCTGACGTTTTGACATCTCTGCCCAGCTCCACCAGCCGCAAATCAACAACTTTATTTTGAGGCCAGACCTTCGCCCAGCAATAATCCTTAAAAAAAAATAATGAACCCTACGCCTGCTTCATTAGCCAGCACAAGTGGACAAAAGTTTTTGCGCCTCGACATGCGTGCGTGAATTGGCTTTTATTAAATTTGGGCTCAACTCGTGTGTTTGTCACAATAAGCGAAAACCAATTATAGAAAAGCGAAAAACGGAAATTGCCACAAATAGGAGAGGGGAAGAGGGGCAGCCGAAGGGAAATCAACACCAAGTCGAATATGATAGAGAGAGAGAGAGAGAAAGAGAGAGAAAGACCTCATTTCAAAAGAAAACCGATTTTAGTTTGAGTTTAGCACAGCTTAAATATCTGCACACTGCGTCTCAAACTGTCGCACTTTGACAAGCATCAATAAATCACAGCGTTGCCATCAAACTGTGCTGTGAATGTTTTAAATATGTAACCTTAAAATTTGAAAAAAATAAAAATAAAAACTAGAATAATAAAATGAAAGACAGACGTGAAGCTTGCTGTCGCTGCGGCTTCTCTCAAGCGTTGCGCTCGTTTCTCTTCTGTCTCCCCTTGTGCTACCGGCTGCCTGCTGTTCATCCTATTCGTCTAAGCCAGCTTTGTCGCTGCATTTTGGTCGACGCCTTCATGTCATGACATGTGCAGGAAATGCGTTTTCAGGCGCTGCCAATAATGCTTTCCAAATGCTCCACTCCACGCTGGTACTTCTTCCTTGCCTCAGCTGCCACCAACAGCAGTGGTTTCGCATTACTGCTACTGCTGCTGGTGCTGCTGCTGCTTCTGCTGGTGTAGTTACCCGGTTTTCAGTTGGGTTTACGGTTACGGTTTTTTGGTTATGCCGTGTGCTGAGGCGCCACTTGCTCAGCTCCATAAATATTTAAATTGTGTGCCGCCTCGCGACGACTTCTGATTCCCTGGCTCTCTCTCTCTCTCTCTCCGTTCTACCCCTACCAACTCCAACATCTTTCTCTCTCTCTCTTTCTGGTGCCTGTCTTGCGTGTTGCTCGCCGGCTTATATTTTGACAGTTATCGATTCGCTGCTCCACATGACTCTGAGACGCGGGCGCTTTATCTTTTGCCAGGCTTGCAATTCATTTCCTAAAATATGCATGCGAAAAGTCGGCAGTTGGATGTTCAGTGCCCGACTGTAAGATACTCTGTAACCCAAAAAGAATTAATCATAATTACTAAGACTACTTTCGAATCCAATGAGCTAATATTTAATAATAATATTTAAATACTATTTTTTAAGTTTTAAGGAATAGGTATTATTAATAAACAGTGTGATTTTGTACCATAGCTCCGATAACCCTCAAGATATGCTCAATAACTGGAGTTGGAAGTCGTTATTTAGCGATGCACAAAAATCGGAATGCCAAATTTCAGCTACTCTCTGTGATAGCTGTGCTTTCCTCTGCCTTGCACTTCTACCCTTATTCTTAAGTCCATTTTTAATGGGTATAAAATATAAAAAGCCATGCAGAGGCAGAGTAGAGAGGGAGCTGTGAATGTAGCTGGAGCTGGAGCAGGAGGGCAACGAAGCCAAGCGGCTACATTGGCTACGCGCTGTCGAACTGCCTGTAAGCCAGCCTGCCCGCCTCTCCCCTGCCACTGCCACGCGCCGTTGCTTATCCTGATGATGATGTTAATGGGTAACAGCAGTTTGGCTCAATGCTGAAATCCATTTTGTAATATGTACGAGTTATGCCGCATAAGCCGACTTGCAAGCAAGTCCTACTTCATTTCCTACTACTTTCTGGGCAAAGTCGGAAAACTTTTCAGCTCGCTTTTTGCTTTGTGCATGTTTAACTTTTTGCCTGTCAGAGCCCCACACCTCCCCCCCCCCCCCCCTGCAGTCAAAGTGCTTGTATTCAACACCTCCCTTCCTCCCCTTCTTTGCTTTGATCAAAGTGACACTCAAGTGCTGCAAATTTTGCAAATGCAACGCTTCCCACCACCCTCCCCACCCACATTTTTGCCCCTTTACCACACTCTTGACAGCCAACAAGTGAAAACAACAACTCAATTAGCAAAAGTCCAAAAACAACTCATCGCATTTCAAATTCTCATGTTAACAATATACTCAATATACACATACATATCCATAAACAGATATATATTTATTTTTGCTATACTTGCACATATATTATTTATGTCCACAATTCGTGTAATTAAGAAGCTCCTGAGATTCCCCTTAATATGTCAACTATCTGATGTCTTCTTCACTTACTTGTGCAGCAATTTGCAGTTGCAAATTTAATTTTCTTGTTGTCTTTCCTTTTTCCCTCTGCTGCACGGCTTCCTAATTGATTTGCCAATATTTGCAAGACTCAAGCATCGCGTCAAATTGTCAAGAGAAAAGTGTGTTAATTGTGTTAGAAATGCTTCAATTATTATTGAGAATTGAGAATATTGATACTTATACGACGTATAATTGTCATGTAGAAGTGCTTGATTATTTGATCAATATTTGAATGGATATCAGTCAAGTAGATTTTATATTAAATATTAGTCATTCAGTTACTAAATTTTAGTTATAAGGCAGGGAAGCCCAGTCAGGTGACGCAAAACAAAAGTAGACAGAGCTCAATTGGGATCAAAGCTTATCGTAACAAAATAATACTGTGGTGAAAAATCTAATCAAATATCGATCGGTAAAGATACGATTAGCACAAATGACATAAATATATATACATTTTCACTCCCTTTATCGCTTTTGTTACGGAGTCCAAAAACTTATCGCACACAATGCGTATGAGCTATGTCGATATATATATATATATATACATATACTATATATATATTGTGAAAGCTTTTTGTGAAATTCTCTGGCAAATTGCGTTTTATCGCGGCATTTATTTAGCTTTGAGTTCAGTCGAGTGCGATAAGTGAAGGCATTTGGACGTGTTTACAAGTTTCCAGTCAAATACCAAATAAAAAAGAAACAAAATGGCGCCCGGTGATCGTTGTGGACGTCGCCCCATTGTCAGTGTGAATATCGCACCACGTTGGCCCCGTCGCTCCAATGTTGTCGTTGTGCAGGCCCCACCGCGTCCCGCACCCGTTGTGGTTGTACAGCAGCCACCACCACCACCACGACAAGTTGTCGTTGTGCAACAGCAACCACCACCACCACCACCGGTCTACTATCAGCAACCACCACAAGATCCCCACTACCACAATCCACCACCACGCTACTGAGCCAAGTAGAAAAAGGATCATTTTCGATGAATTTATGCAGCTCAATAACAATTTCGTAGACATGTAGACAAGTTCAGAAAATAAATATAAATATAAATGTGTGTTTTTATAACTTATCAGAATGTGTGTTCATTTGAGTTTGGGCAACGCTTATCAAAGTTTCTTATCTATCCGATAAGCCTCCAATCAAATGGCGTCTAGCGGCAATAAGTTCAATAACTATACCATCTGTGGATTATGCTTCATGTTTTGTGATTACCATCAATGCTAATCAATAACTATCGAAACATTGATCAGTGGTTCTGGAAATATGCACAATACACATTTGTCCATCTACCAAAAAGAGAAAAAATAAAGCGCGAGGGTTGATCCAAACGAAATTGCACTGCATATGGATTGGAAATATATTTAGTAAGAATAGTATTATCGATATGACACATTTCTATGTTTCTGAAAAGGTCTATGCTTAAAGTATAATAAAAATATGAATTATATGTGAAATCACAAAAGACACTTTAAATATTATACATCAAATATATTATGAATAAAAAGATCAACAAATATTTAAAAATGAAGTCAATGAAACTGTTGAATAATTCAACTATATGTCCAATAGCAACAGTTAAAATATATAAAAATACCTCAGTAAACTACGTCATTCGAGTTAACTTTTTGAATTTTATGAAGTTTACTTTGTGTGCAACCCCCGCAACGCTTATCGTCTATTGCTATCAGTTCGATTATTGCCCAGTTAAGATGACTAACCAATCACCTGGTTGTTTTTTTTTTTTTATTTTTTTGTGTGTAGGAGGCGCTTATCTGGCGCACTGGAAATAAAAATGCCATTAAGCTCTGCGCTGATTGATGGGCTCTGCTCTACACTGGAAGTCAGACTATGTTGGGTCGGGCACTTGTTGGCTATATCACAATATTGTCGCAACGACATGTCGTAGTAGACAAAGTGTTGTGCTCCAGTCAGCACACAGAGGTTGGCAGGAACTATGCGGTACTATGAAAATTCCCATTGCTATGGCCATCGTCATCACCATTATCGCCCAAGTAAGCAAAATGGATGAGCCATATTTATAGATGCATATTGGATTGGTCTGCTATATATACAATTACACTATTTATTATATCGTGTCATTGCAGATATCGAGATTGATGTTTTCCCCCGCGCATATGGCGGATATTATCAGGCGCCGATTGCTCGGCCCGAAGTAGTCGTCGTCACTCCAGCGGCTAACTATATGCCCTTGGCAGGTGGTCAAGTGATGATGCCACAAGCTCAACCATATGGTGCTGGTAACATGACCATGGGTACAGCGGGCTATTATCAGCAGCAGCAAACCTATCAGTATCAGCAACAATACAATAATCCACCCTATCCACAATGGTAGATGCACTCCATCTCCATCTTCTCCACAACAAAATAATGTGTTTGACTGTGAATTATTCCGAAATCTGTTTGTCTTATTAAATATATATATATATAAGTTGCATGCCTCAACCACCATTTGTTAAATTTGTGTTCTGTTTTGTAACTAAACGATCTGCTTGAGTGAAACTTTATAAAAATGTCATTGCTGGCAAAAAAAAAATAAATAAATAAATTGAAGTTGCTTATCAGAATTTCATGCGCATAATTTAAGGCAGGGTGACAAACCGAATTGTATTTGCCTTCCGGTTCCGGTTCATAAGTTGTTCAGGTGCTGGTAAATGTTGTGAATTGGTTCCGATTTTTTTTCCTTTTTCGATTCCGTTGTGGCTCTATATGGACTAATATTATAGATTCCTCCTACTTGTTCTTAAGAAATGTTAATTTTCTGCTCCGTTTTTCTTGTATACTACTTAATATACCCATTCAATTATATTTCTAATTTTGTTTGGTTTGTTATTTTTCAATGTCGGAATTTGACATTCACTTCTCTTTGCATTTAACAAATTATTTTATTATCAGTTTATTTTGTATACAAAATATTTTTTTTTTTTCACTGATCCATCAATATCTTATCTACAAATGTACTTGCTGAATTCTACTGCGCCATATAATTGCAGAGGCCAAATAGAAGTTTACTATTGACAATCGATTTTTGGAATGTGTCCTGGAACTTGTTTTCATTGGAAGTTGTTTATTAACTTTTATCGCTGACATAAGATCCAAATGGTAAAGCCCAACTAATGACATAAGCAATGCGGAATTAGTTGTTAAAGTTATTATTATTCAGGAATATTATATACGTTTCAGGAATAAAAGCATGATTCATTTTTATGATTCACTTTTCAATTGGCAAACTTGATGCAATTCAAAAAAAAAAATGGAAAATACCACAAAGCATTTTGCTTTTTTTCGCGCACTGGAAAGTTGTTTATCAATGTTTATCGGAGACAGGTAAGACCACCTGACAAGATAATGAAGTAAGCCCCATTTAATTTGCAAAAAAAAAAAGCACCGACCTGCTCAGAATGACCGAAAGCCGTTCGCTTAAATATGTCAACCAATTGCGGAATTAAATCAGTTAACACACACCGAACGAAGCGTCAAGTACAATTTTAGAGGCACTACAAGGATACCTGAGGATATTTATATAAATAATAAACAGGATGCCATACTACGAAGAGGAGCGTCACCATCACCATCACCACCATAGTCATGGTCGTCCCATTGTGGAGGTCGATGTTGCACCAATCCGTTTGCCACGTCCCTGTATCGAGGTGGACGTTGGTCCTCGTTACCCAGCGTACCGGCCACCAGTTGTTGAGGTGGTAGCACCAGCTGTCGTCTATCAGCCACCACGCGTCGTCGAGGTGGAAGTGGTGCGACCCGGTCGACCACTCATCGAGTTCAACCTCGGCGGCCGACGCTGGTGAAAAACAATAGCAAAAAAAAAGTGCAACATCTGGGCGTGGCACTCATTTGAAAAGCCATTTCACATGTTCATTTAATAAGCTAAAAAAACAAGAACAACTACAACAACAAAAAGTATTTATTTTTAATTGAAATTATATTATCAAATTGGCTGAAAACCAGAAGAAAAATGTATTAAATATTTATTTGTTATTTGTCAATAGTATTAATATGAAATGAAATCCTCTGTCAATTACTTTATATATCAGTCTATTGTTTTTAATTCTCTTTTTTCTATGAAGCTTTCAACTAATCGAAATTGTCATTAAAATACATTTACTGCATCAACATGTGGCATATGATTATAATTGGCCTTAGTTTTTTAATGGGTTAACAAAAATTGTGCACATGCATATGGCAACAACAATTTGCGTAGTGCTATGATGTAATTTTCCCTAATATCTTTAAATTGATAAGATTTTCTATTCATTTTGTCGCGTTTAGTGAATTTTTCTTATCTTTTGTGTTATCTTGTTACCTATTTTGACTTTCTATGAGTTTTGACGAAGTTATGGCATTTTGAAGTTTCGGTCTATGCCCATATATCATCGATACATCGATTTTCAGGCTATAATTTTTACTTGTCTTCCGACCTCAAATTTCATTTTTAACTTTAAATGTACGATTGATTTAGGGGCAAAACTATGATCAAAAAGCCCTTGCTTTTTAAAATCAGTTGAGTTTTGACGAAGTTATGGC
>JAWNMK010000412.1:0-19253 GCA_035044105.1 Drosophila nr. perissopoda 5 BK-2023a
AGATCGAAACTTCAAAATGCCATAACTTCGTCAAAACTCAACTGATTTTAAAAAGCGAGGGCTTTTTGATCATAGTTTTGCCCCTAAATCAATCGTACATTTAAAGTTGAAAACGAAATTTGAGGTCGGAAGACAAGTAAAAATTATAGCCTGAAAATCGATGTATCGATGTGTCAAGCGGCAGCCACTCGAAATTTCTTTTACAAAATTTGGTATATAGGAAAAATGTCTTTAGCTAGAAAATAATCAAAGAGACCTGGTTTTTGAAAATCGGTTGGGTTTAAGCCAAGTTAAGGCTTAACTTTTTGAAGTTTTACTTTTAACATGAAAATCGATTCAGAATCCCGTCTTCAAATTTCTAAGTAGTGTTCATCTGAAGGTCAAATCGATCCAGAATAGTATCTTCAACTTTAAATGTAGCATTTATCTGGAATTCAAACCATGATAAAAAAAAATTCCTGGGCTGCAAAATTCAGTTGTGTTTTCTAGTTTCTTTTTTCGATATAAATCAAACTAAAGCACTTAAAAATTAATAAGTTAAAGTTTGTTTAAATTTGCTGACTTTTGAGGTATTAAATTCTAACTTATTATTATTGTTTTTCTTTTATTATTTTGTATTTGCATTTTAAATGCGTAGGTACTCGAGGTGGCCCACAATTATGCAGTGCTCAATTGGCAGCCGGGCTTCAATGGCGGTTTGCTGAACACCAAATATTTGGTCAGCTATCGACGGGTGGCAACGCCACGTGAACAACTGTTGTCAGATTGTTCTGGCTTGGCTTATACAGCAGACAGCTATCAGTTGAGCAGCGCTGGATCGGGACAGGGTGGTTCCCATGAGTGGATTGAGTTCAATTGCTTTCGCGAGAATCCGTGCAAGTTGGCGCCACTCGATCAGCACCAGAGCTACATGTTCAAGGTGTACGCGCTGAATGCCAAAGGCACTTCGGGCTACTCCAACGAGATACTGGCCACCACCAAGGTGAGCAAAATACCACCGCCTCTACACGTCAGCTACGATCCCAATTCGCATGTGCTGGGCATCAATGTGGCCGCCACTTGTCTCTCTCTGATTGCCGTTGTCGAATCGCTGGTTACTCGGGATGCAACAGTACCCACGTGGCTAATTGTGGAGACTCTAACGCTGCTGCCATCGGGCAGGGAAACGACCTTCAAGGAGGCCGTCATCAATCAGATTGCACGCACCGCTCACTACACCACAGCGACCACGTCGGGCAGGAGTTTGAGTCCTGGCAGTGGCCAGCTGGGAGAGGATCGCACCATGGCACTGGCAGAGACGGCGGGCCCAGGACCGGTGGTGAGGGTCAAGCTATGTCTACTCGCCAATCATGAGCATTGCGGTGCCTACGCCAATGCCGAAAGTAAGTATATAAAATATATTTAATTAAATATATACAAAACTTATAGATTAAAAAAAACCAGCTAGAAATGTTGAAAAATTACATCATTTTTATTTATGTAATTTAATGAGTATCTTATAAGTCAACATATCTTGAGATTAATTAATAATTAGTTAAGCTTTAAAAACAATTCAATTTTCGGTTAAGGTTCCGAATTTTAAGCTTTTTTTTTGCTATTGATTTCAGTTCCGGTTTGGTTTGGTTCTGAACTTCAAACGGTTCATTTGCGCTAATTTAATTTTTCTAAACTTTCAACGAATTCACTAAGCAAAACGTGAAAAATGTATTCCATGGAAATGTTCAACTTTTAGACTGAAACTCACTGCTATTTAATAAAGTAAAACCAGCAATTTACAAGTATTTAAATCACCAATTTCAACTAGTTAATTAAATAGCAGCCATATTTAACTTTAATGCTAATTAAATGCATCAGCTTGGCGCACAAATTGCCAGTGGTGGAAACTAAAGCGAAAACCCACCAAAATTCAGACAATTTGTGGCAATGCAATAAATCAACATCAAACGCTTCTCCCATTGCAGTTGGTAAATCCTACATGCCGCACAGCTCCTCGCTGACCACATCCGCTTTGGTGGCCATCATCATCGCGGCACTCTCATTCCTTGTGCTTGTGGCACTGCTCTACGCATTCTGTCGCTGTCGACGCACGCATGCGGCCAAGAAGCATGCAGCTGCAGCGGCGACAACAACAGCAACAGCAACGGCAACAACAACAACAACAACGACAACAACGACGTCAACGCCAGGAGTGATTCAAGGCGCCAAAGACTACGATGTGGATGGAAAGCTTAATGCTGCAACGGGAGACGCTTCGCAGCAGCAGCAACAGCAGCAGAAGTTGCAGCAAACATTGCTGCCACCACCACCACCGCCATATTATCCGACGGGCAGTTTGGACAGCAAGCAGCTGGATGCTGGCATGGAACTCACTCTAACAGCACTCCACGATCCCGATGAGCAGCTGAACATGCAGCAAAGCGAGATGCACCAGCAACAACAACAACAACAGCAGCAGCAGCAACAACAGTATCCAATGCAGGCCAAGTCCTCGCAAGGACTCTACCAACAGCCGCACCCAAATGGCTATGGATATCATGTGACAAGTGCCATTGGCATCGATGGCGACAGCTATCAAGTGCTGCCCTCCTCCGTCTCTGGACACCACGGCGAGTGTAAGTAGACAGCTAGGCACACACAGCAAGTGCATCTGGGTTTTGGAAACGGGTTGGCTGATTGTTCATTAAGCGTCGTATTTTGTATACCCTGTACACATTGCAAACTGAATTAGACGGGAGATAGCGACAGCCTTATTAAGCACATTTATTATTGAGCATCTGTCTACCCATCTATCCATATATACATCTGTCCGCTTGTCCGTATTATTTTCCCTTATAAACAAAAAGTTTGGATTATCAATTTTTTTATCAATCTATATTTCTGTCTGTCTGTATTACTCTTATAATTAAAATGCGAACTAAATTAAATTAAGCACTCAATTAGAAACTCACAAATAAGTCAGTAAACCCTGCTTGTGTGCAGGGTATTCGTTAGTCGGTCACTCTCGACTCGTGTGCACTTTAACTTGTTTTGTTTTCGAATGGGCAGCCTAGATTTATGGCGGCCATTTTGACGCCTCTTATTGCCGCTGATGTTCATTCTGCTTTTTGGGCGTAATTGCATTGCCTGTCAATCTAGACTACTCCCACCACCTATTCCCGCATCCCACATCCCGCACTCCTTGTTCTTCGTCTCTACATGCAAATTGTGTGCTCTGCATAAGCAGCTACGGCAACGGCTTCAGCTTCAGTACAAACGAAATGCCTTGACAACCAAAATTGCATCATCAGCCAGCAATGGAATCGACTCTCCGATTCAAGTCCTATCTGGGTGTGTGTGTGTGTGTGTGTGTCTGTGTGTGTACGTGCATATTCAGTTAAGCAGTCCGCCGTAATTCCAATTAAGTGAGAATTAAAACGTTAGCCGTTTCTTTTGTGCTAGCAATTTTTTAATTGGCTTTAAGCCGATGGCCATTCTTCACTATTGCAATTGCTCTCAAACAGCAACAACTTATAAAATACATAAAACAAGAAACACAAGAAAAGACTTTTGCCAAAAGTCGTCCTTTTTGGGAAACAGTCGAGTGGTTTGAGCCACTTGAGCGGCAGATTGTCGTCTAACGAACACAAGAGACAATTAAAAACTAAATGGAAGAAGCAACCAAATCACACTTGGACTATTAAAGCAATAAAATGAGATTAAAGATTAAGAGCCAAACTAAAAATCTTGTTGGAATTAAATGCATGACCATATCTACAAACCAGCTCGAGGGAACAACTGATTAGTTAAAGAAAATGGCAAAAACTGAAAATAATCTGACAAAGAAATGGTCATAGAACAGAAATGAGAGATGAGGATATAAGCCTCAACTAAAGTAAGATAGAAACTCATTTCGGAAAAATGCGCTAACGAAATAAAAGAAAATTAAAATATTTTGGATTAAAGAGCTTAGCAGTCTAATTCGTAATTATTTAAGGAAAATTGGAAGAGCTGAATATAATCTGACAAAGAGACTGGAATTAGGCAGAAAATAAGATAAAATGGAAAAAATCGACTTATGTTCTTGAGCAACTTCAGGATAAAATTAAAAAAATAACGAGAACTGTGGAAATAATAATAAAAAATATTTGAGAAAAGGGAAGTAAAAATGATTGTAAAATTTGTATAGAATTTGGAAGCACAAGAAAGTATTTTAGATGAAGAATAGTTAGTTAATAGAAAAACAACCTAAGAAATGAATCAAAGTATCATAAAAATTGCATAGAAAGATGCAGAAGAAATTGATCATATTTTAGATAAAGTATTAAGAAAAAAAAAAAATGTCTTTGCTTTTATAAATATATAAGATAAATTATGGCATTTATTTATTTATTTAATTATATTCCATGGGCAAAATGCTCCTAACTAGTAGGAATGCTCTTCTATAAATGCTTTGCCAAAATAGTTTTTTCTTTTTTTTTTGCTTGTGCTGTTTTGGCTTTTACGTGCTCTTATTCAAGTGAAAACCCCTAGATGGTAAAATCCTCTACATAACAGGGACGCGCCAGGACCAGAAAAATGTTTTGATAGTTTTCAGAAACTGTTGAAAAAGTTTTGCACCTCACTAAAAGGTAGTCCCTCGTCCTTCCCCCCCATTGCGTGCCACCTCCACTCAACGGCTCTCCCTTGGCACACTCATTGACCAACGTTGCCAGCAAGTTTGACCAAAAAAATATGCACCACAGAATGCAATTTAATTGTGTGAGTGTGTGTATGTGTGTGAGTGTGTTAGTTTTTGTGTGTGGAAGTGTGTGCTCTTGGCCCTAGGCAACATTGTACTATGGGCAACATCTGCATATTATGTGGCATAAAATGACTATTCAAGGATAGGGTCGAATTTTAAAAAATTTAATACAAGCTACAGAAATTTAGTTTAACTACAAATTCCAAAATTCAAGAAAAATTAAAAAAATAGAAGAACATTTGTTCAATCAAAAGAAATTTATAGTTAACAGCTGTTAGCATAACAGTTTCTGATGATGTTAGCATTTTTGACAGACACCGACTGAGTTGAACAACAGAGATGAATTTAACAGAGAAAATAGTTGCCTAAACAAATTTATATTTAACAGCTGTTAACTTAACTGCATCTGATCATGTTAACATTTTTGACCGCCTCGGATCTTAGCCCTTTTTCGGACAAACGTTTTTGCCCACAAATGTGATCTTTGGTGGTATTGTTCATCTTGTTATTGGGACTGCTTTGTTGTTTCTGGTTTCATTAGGACACCGACGAGGTTGCTTTCACTTTTCTATGTTTTTTAATTTTTTTTTTTAATTCTGCACTTAAACGCGCGTCGCCAACGCCAACTTAATTACTATTTCCTTGCTACCCAAACCTTTTGGAACATCTACAAACGTAAATTCAACGAAACTGGCGACACACGATGACGTTGTGCGCTGCATGTGGCTTTGTGCGTGTGTGTGTGGGTGTGTATGTATGTGACTGGGTGTGTGTGTGGTCCATGTGGTTGCAACCAAAGCAGGACCACTTGAGGCGACACCAGTCCCATCCAGCAGCAGCCACCTACAACAAGCACGCGCCGCCAAACTAACGAAGCAGCCCACCAACAACACCAGCAACACCAACACCAGCAACAACAACAACAACAACTTGAGCACAAACTCCACTTTGAAGCGTGGCCACCTTAGCAGGCAGCAGCAGCAGCAGCAGGTGGTGACCGCAGCGACGGCAGCAACCACAACGGCACTGGCAACGACAATTACAACAACATCACGTAACGCCAAAACCGCAGCAACAACAACAACGCTAGCCATCACAGGTAACACAGAGAGACACACACACACACACAGCCATTCTCTCGAGTGGTGTCGAGAAAATATGTTGGGGGATTAGAGAGCATTTGTGGGCGCCACCACCACTCGCACGAGCACCACTTGCAGAACCATCAGCACCGCACACTTGAACTTTGCACCACAAAATGCACACACGACGCCAATAACTAACTGAATAGCAACTTGCACCATACAAAACTGCAACGTTTGCTGCTTGCAACGCACGTTCCAAAAATGCACCAATGCACCAATTGTTCTAGCTACTATATTTCATCATCTTCTTCGTCTACTTTCCCACTTCAATGTCACGTTTATGCACTATTTACGTTGTAAGTTACTGTTGGGCAGAAGCCACTGAATTGTAGGCTTTAAATTTAAATATGAACAACTTAAAGATGAGAAATATGCCAATTTGCACGATTTACTTGACCGACTCAAATTTGTCCATCCACGGAAAATAAATTAGTCAAAAATGAAGTCACATTGCATACATATGATATAATTTTATATAAATTTAACTAAACTTGATTTAAGGTAATTTAGTCATTTATTTAAAATTTATTATATGCCGGGGAAAATATATATCGATATATCGATAAATCGATATATCCATGTCCATCTGCTTGTTTATATGCGAACTAGACCCTCAGTTTTTTTGGTATCTCAATAAAACTTGAAATATATTCGACTTTTTGCTACAGACAATAAATATGTCGGCATTGACCGGATCGGATTACTATATCTATAGCTGCAATAAGTCTTTTTTTTATAGTAATTTTAGAATTATAGTATAAATATCAGCAGCTGTCTGCAATTTGACATTTGCTTTTGTTTAAGAAAAATATAAACTAGAAAATTTGATAACTCCAACATAAATGGATGCCACATATATATATATAATACTTATATATACACAAATATATGTATATGTATATATATATATTTTTAAAGAGAACTAACTAAACAATTACAAATTAAGTTGACTTGCACCAAGTTATTTCCAGGTTGCTTTTTATTATTAGCTCTATTTGCCGAATTGCTTGTTCTTCAGTTGCTGTATATAGTTAATGGTGCCGGCCACCAGTTCTCTAGATCCTGTGACCAGGACATCGAGTTCGTTGCGCATGCCATAGCGCTGCTTGCCATACTTGTCGCGCAGATGATCGAAGAAGGATTCGATCGAGATGGATAAGTGCGAGTTGTCGCGAGTGCCGGTCTCCTCGCACAAGGAACGCCAATTGCTGGCATTGCGACGAGCACGTTGCAGCTCCTCCATGTCCTTCCAACTAATGCCAGTGTTGCCGTCCTTATCCTCGTTGGAGTCCTGTTCCAGCTCCGCGACTGGCTCACCTTCAAAGTAACTGGGACTGGGCACAAAGCCTGCCTCCTCAAATCGCGTATTATGTCGCAATATAGTCAAAAGATCCTTGGAGTTGTATTCATTGACCTTGCTAAAGAGGAGGATCTTTGGGAAGCGACTGCTGCGTGTGCGCGTATAAAACCATTCCCGACACATCATTATGCTCTCCAGCGTATCCGCAGTATCCAGATGTACGTTGAATATATCATGCTTCATGATCTCAAATTGACCCCGCCGCTCATAGAGCTCGAGTCCCCGCTTTGTGCCCGGGGTTAATTGGGTGCTGTTATTCTCCATGCCCGCAACATATTCCGGTTGATAACGACGCAAATAATCATAGGCCAACTGAATGGCCAGCGAGGCATTTAACTTTGCCCCAAAATTAATGCCATTCAGCAGCTGTTTGCAGTCGAGATTGCTCTCGATATATTCCAGAATGCCCGGCACACGATGTAGATCAACACCCAATTGTTTGGCATGTTGTCCAAGGACCTCGCAGCATTCCGTTTGACTGGCGCTGGTATAGATGCTGGCATCCTTTTTCATAATCGCCGCCTTGGCCCACGCAATGTCCCGCAACGAATTGCCCAAACAGAAATTCTGCTCCCAGCCCAGCGTGCTAATCCCAATGGTTTCCGCATGTCCGCTTATATTGGTACAATCGGCGGCACAAGCGCTGCCAATCTCCACAATGGCCACATCCACCTTGTCATTGTGAAACGCATGAAAGGCCATCACAGTCAACAGCTTATTGTAGCTGGGCACCGGTTGCATTTCTCCAAGTTGCGATTGCAGCTCGTCAAAAAGCTGCGTAAACTTTGTCTCCTCCAGAGGCGCGCCATCGATGCGAATGCGCTCGTTGGTTAGAAAGAGATGGGGGCCACATAGGACACCCGTTTTGATGCCATGAGCTCGTAATATGGACTCGACTAGGAGGCAAGTGGTGCCACGCCCCTTTGTACCAGCTACTTGTATAACAGGCAAGCTCTGCAATTGCTCCGGTTCGAGACCGGTTTGACTCAGACACTGCAGCGTATGCGTAATATTTGGATCCATCTGATCGCCGCTGGTTTTCGACTTGGCTCGACCTACGGCGGGTTCGTGTATTAGATAAGTGTTGAGCTGCCTAATGGTTGCGAGATAGGCTAGACGCTCGGCAGTTTTAGCCACGATCTCAACGGGTGCTTCATCTGCCTTACTTTCGGCTGCCTCTGTGGATTGAGATTGTTGCATTTCTTGCATCTTCAGCTGCTGCATATCGCGTCCTTGCTGCTGCTTGGCCTGCATGTCCTTGAGCCACTCAGCCTGCTTGGTTTGTTGCTTGCCATGCATACGATTCATCCAGGAATTGCGCTCAGAAACACTGCTGCTGTCGACTGCTTCATTTGGCGATTTTATTGGCGGCGACTCCGACTGTTGGAATTCCTGTGGCATGCCAAAAGCTTGGTAATTATGTTGAGCGAACTTACTGCCTGGTCCAGCAGCGGTCTGTGCTTTTGATTTGCTTGGCAATTTGGACGACACCTTTGCCAACCATTTGTCCCGCTGATCCTTGATATTGGTAATGGGCGGCGTCACAGCTTTGGGTTTTTGCTGCAGTTTCGGCATCTGCTTTCCTTTGATCGTCTCCTCTTGCGACTGCTTCTGCGTGTTCGACGTCCATTTGAAGAAACTGTTGCCACATTGAATCATTGGTTGTATCGGTGTTTTTTGCAGCCGACTCAGCGGTGCCGTTGGTTTAAGCAAGAACATTACAAAATCGAACGTATTAAAAATAATTCTGGCTAAAACGTTAAGAACGTCGTCCTACAAATTTGGCAGTGACCAAAATTGTGCTTAATCTGGTGTTAATTTTTATGTTTTATTTTGTGTCTCTTAGTAATAAGTGTTTTGTGTAGACATTTGAAACTATATATGACATTAAAACTATATATGACTTGTGAGCTTATAAATATATATTAAATAAATATTCTCGCTAAAATATAGAAAATATTACCAGCATATCGCTAAGAGGACGACTTTCATCTTGTCATCATTAAGAAACGCCAAATTAAATGATTTTTACCTAGTTTATTAAGTTGGGAGTAAGTAAAATGTTATGAAAGTCTTGCTAAACACTATGCGTCTAAGATCTTGTGGGTTATTAAATAAATATAAAGTAAACATTCTTGCCGAAAGGTTGGAAATAACTGTTGAGGTATTAAACGAATATGTATATCTAAATATATCTACATTAGCTCTTAAGGCTGATTTTTAAATCTAGATATTTTACTCAATCAATTTTTTTTTTCCAATTCTCAAGTTGCCTAAAGAGCAATATTAAATTCGAGTTATCCTAATTAAAACAATATATGTCCAAATTTGGAGGCCATTATAATACCTTAAAGCAAGCACATAAATTTAACAGTGTTGATTTTCTTGGCCAATTTCAATATATAAATATTTAGAAGCACCTGTTAAACTATGTAATTTGATATAATTTAAAGCATTTGAAATGTTTTATACCCGAGTCGCCCGAGTAATTTAATCCAATTCGGGGCCGTCCATCAACATCAGAATAAATTATGCAAAATTCCGAGTATATCAAATGCAGATGGCTGAAACCCAAGACGAAGGCGTTGTTCCAACTGGACAGCTGTACAGCTGGATGGAGCATGATGAGCATGATGACATAGCACTTTTTGTGTATTCCAATTAGCCATTGTGACTTTCATGTTTCCGCCTCAGCACAGCACGCATTTCTTCTATCCCCAACCCCAACGCACTCTTCACTCTCACATCAAATCACCTTTTGCTGTATTTAAGAGCATATGGCGCAGCAGTCCTTTGCTATAATTTATGTATACCTATGTTGCAGGGTCGAGTGGCAGCCAGGAGAATAACTATAGCAATGCACGCGATCTATCGCAGGAGGCGCTCTGGCGACTCCAATTAGCCGCCGCCCAAAGCCAACAGATCTATGTGGAACAGCGACCGCCATCTGCATTCAGTGGCCTGGTGGACTACTCCGGCTATCCGCATATAACCACTGTTACCAGCTCGATCAGTCAACAGAGTTTTGGACAGCAACAACAACAACAATCGACATCAGTGCAACAACAACAGCAGCAGCAGCAACCGTTGACGCCGCACGAGATGCTGCAGGCGGCTCAGCGTTATGGAACGCTGCGCAAGGCAAAGCAGCCTCCGCTGCCGCCGCAGCGGAAGGATATACAACAACAACAGCAACAACAACAGCAACAACAACAGCAACAACAACAGCAACAACAACAGCAACAACAACAGCAACAACAACAGCAACAACAACAGCGAGAACAACATCAACAACAGTTGCAGCAGCAGAAACAGCAGCTGGGTGAGTATTTTGTGTAAGAGTGTTGCGAATATTCAAGTATTAAACAAGTTGGATTATTGTTGTCGAATAGTCGACTAGGAAATACCCTGCAATCAGCTGTTAAATATGTTTTAATTACTGGCTAAACAAAATTAAACCAAGAAACTCAATTTGTTGCGCCTTCTGTTGTTCTGAAAAAAACAGGAATATTCACACTTTATGTGGTCTCAGATGAGTAAGAAATATGGGAATAAATTATATAACTTGAATATACACACTTTAAGCCAAAATCCATTTCAGTTTGTTACATCAATCAAAAACCAATAAGCCAATAAAGTTTAATCAACTCTTTTTAATAAAATAAATAATTAAATATTGGCAAGAAAATTCCATATTAAATGTTTACTACTTTGGCAGTAAATTTGTAAAATTGAGAAACGGATATAATCCATTATGTTCAAGTCCTTGAAATTGCAAACGGTTGGAATTCGACAAAATCACAGATTTAAGGGGAATTGCGAAATTGTCAGCACTGCTGTTGACCGTTTGTCTTGGCTGGATGCTGGATAAGCAGGTCAGATGAATGGCTTGGAAATCAGTTTGATTGATAATGCAACTAAGTGTTGCAAGTGGCGACTGAGAGAGATAGAGAGAAAGAGAGAGAAGGGCACTCGAAGGGGGTTTGGCACACTTAGAAATAAGAAATAGAATTGCCAGGCAGCTGTGGAAGCTGAGCAGCCACTATAGGATGTGTACAATTTGCATCTGTATCCTTTTATGCATGAGCAGCAGGATTCAGACACAGCTTGCAAATAACCCCTAGAGACACACACAAATACAAATAAACATATTTGTATATGTGCATACATATCCATAGATAAATGCACAGAAAACAGTCAACGCTAGCTTCTGTATCCTTTTAGTCCTGCCCCTTCTATCAAATGTTGCTCTTGTTTTTTTTCTTCGCTTGCAGCGGCAACTATTGCTGCAAACTCCAATGCCCCGCACACCTGCCACTCCCCGCTTCCAACATTAAATGGAAATACAAAAATACTAACTGAAAAAAAACACCAAAACAAGCATAAAAAAAATTTGGCCAAACAAACTGCAGCAGCAGCGAGCCAACGAAAAATGTAAAATACACGAGCAAAAAATATTTTAGAAAATCAAACTCAAACAACGCTGCAAGCTATAAGTGAAGTGAATCACTGAACAGAATACAATGCCACATGCCACAGAACAGCTAAAAAAAAAAAAGGGAGAGAGAAAATGCAAACCAGACACAATGGGAAAAGCTGCACAGCAAAGCAGCGAAAATCAGTTGTTGATGGTTGGTGTTTCCATATTTACGACACAATTTATGCTCAACATTCGCTTAGTTAACCCAGCTCATTATTCACTTTTTATTAACACAGCGTGTAAATTTATTGAGCGCTTGAAGACCGCTCAAGAAATTAGCCACAGCTTTTCAAATTTATGTCTTAATTTTAAGTTACGAAAGTGAATTTGCCACGCAACAAGAGCTTTATGTGAAATATAATTGATTGCATAGCTTGTTTGTCAAGCTTTAAGCTAAAGACCGCTTAAGACTTTTAAGTAATTTTAAAGCTGCTTTCGCCACTTAAAACAATCAAATTTCTTCGTTGTTAACATTTACTTGCATGATGCAGATTCCCTCTTATACACTTGCAGAGCACTTCTCAGAACAAGTTGTCGAGAGATGAATGTTTTTATGAACAACTCTTTTGTCGACTTAATTCCCCAATAAGACACACACGTACATATACTCTAACCCAAACTACAACAGATATTACAAATTAGTTTTGCCAGCCACACAAAGCGGTTAAAGTGCCACAATAGTTTCGTGTTTTTACCACTGCACATTGCCATAAAAAAGCTTACGTTGTAAAAAACACAATTTGATTGGGCTGCTTGTTCCTGCAACAAAAAGACACCAAAACCAAAAAAAAAAAACAACAAGCAAGCCTGAAGAAAACAAACATGATATCACGTGTCGTATGAATTCTGTATTACCCTGTAAATAGTCAAAATTATAAGAGACAAAAAAAAAAATTGAGTATCTGATTTTTTTTATTGTATATTAAATGTATATAAAATAAGAAAGATAATTAACTGACTGTATATAAAGTTATGTACTCGTTGAAGCATAGAGTACATCGAATACTCTCAACACTTGAGTGTGACACATTTTCGTAGCTGCTTCTTCAATTAGGCAATGGCAAATGTTGGGAACCAGTGATTTGATTGTTGTGCTGTCACTCATGTTTAGCAGGCACGTTCATTATGAATGAGTTCTGATCCGTTTGGCCATCGAAGCTGCCGCAGAGCCAACAGCAACAGCAATAGCAGCAGCAGCAGCAGCAGCAGCAGCTGCAATTGCTGAAGCATTTCAATTAAAATCAAGCCGTCAAAGTCGAACAACAAGTTCAGCTGCCATAGAGTGTGTACCACAAAATAGCATCGAAACAAAAAACAAGGCAACATCATTGGGGCAGGCATTACAGACCCTAAAATACAAAGTACAAAAAAAATCTGTCTGTTCGTTTCTTGACTGCAATAAGAAAGTAAATTCCAACAGAAGCAAACTTGAAATGATTGGCTGCAACAGTCCGAAAAAAGGCAGAAATGAAGAGGCGCCAAAACAGCTGGCAGCTTCAATTCTTGCCACAAATTTATTACCTCAACAAAGAGTGGGGGTTGTTAAGGAGCGGGGTGGGGAGGGGAGGGAAGCAAACAAAGACTTTAGTAAAGTAAATATTGCGCAAACTTGAGTGTAAATTCTTTATGCAACTGAAAATTCTTGTTTTAGTTGCAGAGATGCCTTTTGCTGACTTTCACATCTTAAATACTTGAATATTGCTTATTACCATAAAATTATAAGATCTAAATTTAGAAGATCAAACAATTTATAAATTTAAACACATTGCCAAACGTAGCAAATGATGGGAACACTTCAAAGTAGAATATGACCAAATACATTCATCTAGAATTTAACAATATTAAAAAATATAATGACTTTTGGGAATTATCAAAAATGGCAAAGAAAAGGAAAAATAACCTGTTATTTCTTTTCTATATCTCCTTTATTTCCCTTCACAAAGTGTATCATTCAGTCGGATATTGGCATGAGTGTTCAGTATTCATGTTATGCAGTTTCTGTTGCTTAGTTGTACTCCCGCTTTTTGTGCTTATGCTTTTAGCATTCCAACTGTCACGAGGCAAGCAATAACCAGAAAGGAATCTGCAACAACAATAAAAGTAAACTTGAGTTGCAAGTGCAACTCGACTCGACTCGCCTCGAGTTCTTAGTCGGCGCGCTGCTTTTGAAGTGGCTGGCGAAAATATTTCGCCATTGTTTCAAGCAATTTGGCGAGGAACAACCCGCTGCTGGCGGGGAGGGGGATGTGCAGCATCCAGTATGAAATGCGTTTGAGTTCTCGATCTGTGCAATTCAATTGCCGCATTTGCGGCTGTTCCACACTGGGGGGGAGGCGGAGAGCGGCAACAATCGGAGCCAAAATGCAATGCCAAACATTTAACGTCTCTTTAGATTTCCATTTCGCTCTTTCTGCCACCCTCTCTCTCTCTTTCTTTCTTTCTCTATCTGCCTCTCTCTCTCTCTATCTGCCTCTTCTCGCGCTTGTTTGAGCAACATTCCGCGTGTCGCTTTGGACTTGTTCCTATGATGTGCTTATACCCTTGTAGAGAGTATTATAATTTTATTTGCAAGTTTGCAACACATTAAAGGAGTATTATCACGACCAGCATCATTATCTAAATGTTTGTCGGTTTCTATGTTATTATGCTCCCTTTTTTTAATGTAATTTGAATTTATATATCTGAAATTTGCCTCCCATTGGCCAGCCTAAGATAGTTGTACTTTCTAATTTTTTTCTTAGTCAGCTTTGGCAGACTTTTTTCTAGGAATTTTTATTTCTTAGACTTCGTTTTCAAGTCAATGCTAGCATAAAAGGAATTTCCTGTGAATCATACAAAAGTAAGCAAGTACTAAAAGGGCTTCCCCAAAATGTTTTTGTTTTAAGAAAAAAACCTTACACATTTCAGTATATGTATTTGAAACATTCAAAAGGAATTCCAAAGGCATAAGTTTGCTCATTGAGATAAATAAGCTGAGCGGAAACTATCACATGAATATATTTAATGAAAGATATATAAAATAAATTAATATGTTTGTTAGGGCTACAGGATATCTGCTAGTTGGGTACTCATTCTATAGACTATGACAATACAAAGTTAACAATTAGAAGCTTATTAACCGCATCAATTTGCCGGCCAACAACAACAAATAAGGTAGCCATACAGAGTTTCGGCTTTCACGACAGATCATTAAACATAGAGCAGGCAATAAACACACACAAACACACTCTACACACACACACACACACAGAAAGTACCGCCATTATTTATGCCTTGGCAACAACTTTTGACAAATTTTTTTGCCAAAACATTTTGCGTAATAAATTTATTTTAATTACAACGCCAAAAGTGAGCGCATTTTCTAGAAAGCTGCTGGTGGTGGTTGCGAGAGGGGTGCTGTGGTCCGTAATGAATGTGCTTCAATTAAATGAAATATTCATTGGTATAAATACGTGAGATAGAGCGAGAGAGAGAGTGTGTGTGGGAGAGAGTGAAGAGAAACTGGTCGCGCTGAAGCTGGCCAAAGCAGCCACTGAGCCGCCAAGAGCTAACTGGAAGCCATTGGAATACCTGCGGCCAAGCATGTTTTATGAGCATTACAAACGGGGCGTTAACAGACAACACTCACACACACCACACACACACACACACATACACACACACACACATACACACACACATACACTAAACAAAATTAATTAACAAGTGAGTAAATAAAAACGATGCGAAATATTAGATAAACCCAAACACTCTTACATAAAAATAGTTTTTACGCATTAATATATAGATATCGATTTTCAGATAATATATCAATTAAGAAAATGATATATAATATTATTTGATCGGTAATTGATTTTTGTCCAACAAAATTAAGCTTATTATTTAACAAGAAAATTATTTAATTATTAATTAGAAGAAGAAAATACTGACAAGCTGTGAGGAGAAACGTACTGTTGATTGTCTGGAGATGAGTAAAAAGTCTCTTCGGATTATAACAGGCTTACTGACAAACCCAAAAAACCTCAAACTCCATACAAGGCCCAAAATTGTGTTGCTTGTGGAGTAAAATTGCCGTCAAATAGACGCAAATTCAAAACACATTAATACTGCTAGATTGTCTGGCAACAAGCAGTCTAAGACTCTCTCAGTTAGGGATCTGTTCTTTTAATTATACTGAAGTTAAATTAATTAAATAAAGATATGCCCTTTCAAGATTAAGCTCATGAATTAATAAAAAACAACAAAAAAAACAGCTGCTTAAATGTATTTTTTGACAATACAATCGGCACTCGAAGCTTATTTTTAAGTATGAAAATATAAAACAAAATTATCAACTCCTAAGTAAAAGATGAATAAAAAGAAGCATAAGGCGAGGTAAGTTGCGTTGTCGTCATGCCCAATATTGGTTAGAGTGTCAGAAGGCCAAATGGCAAAGCAACAGCAACTGGCCATTGGAGCTTGTTAATTATGGCGTAGCTAAATGCGCGCTATCCGGTGGCTTGCCTCTCAATTCTGCCGGGCAAACTGTGACCTCCGGCGTCCGGACATCGGCTCTATGCATCTTTCAAACAATTTACCAATTTCGCTTGTGTCTGTTTAGGCGGGTGTGCCGATGTGTGTGTTGACTGACCGCTCATAAAATGTTTATTAGGTAATGAAACATAACAACAAGCGCTGCACACATAAATTTCAAACGAGCCTTTTGCACATGATTGCACTGCGCTTCACAAGCCAAATTGTGTTTGTTAATTGAGTTTTTCACGCTAAAACTCTGTCTGGTTGAAGCAATCAGTCATTCGCCTGATTCGTTAATTCCTTTGCAAATTGCTGCAAAGGATATTTATGTAAGTGGAGTATATATTCACTGTCCGTAAAGCGGTCTGAAGTTATAGACTTGCAACTTGGAATTTGTATTCAACTTTGTACGTCAAACTTCGTTCTTTTTTGCCTAGGCATTTTATATACAGAAAATCGAATTAACTTATATTGATCATTTTATAAATTGTGTGTTTTGCAGCTGATCTAATGACGTATATACTAAACAATAAACTAAAAACGCAACAGACTCGCGCAACATTGATGGAAATATTTAATGCGTGCGCATAAAAGTATGCTAAAGTATTTTTTCTTGTGAACGTGTCGCAACCGCAAGCGACAATTTGCACTTCCACTTGACTTGAATAGACAGCGGGAACGTTGGCAGGAAGGTGGGCAAGAGGCCAGAGAAGGGGGGTGGGTAACTGTCACAAAGTGTGAAGTGTGCGTGGCAAATGCAGAAAATGTATTTATGCACAAGTTGCAATTGTCAACTTCGCAACGCATCCGTGTAGAGTGCAAAAGTGTGCGCGAAATCAACAAGACACATTCACACACACGCACGCAAACACACACACACACATCCATAAAATTAAACAAGTGTGGCAAACCTGAACGTGTCTGTTCGCTGTATGTGGCACATTTTATAATATTTAACAATTTTGTCAAATTTCATCAATTTTCTAATTTCATCGCTTGCTTATTAATAAAATAAAATACATAAATTATGTATGAATAATAAAATCTACAGATTTTTCACATTTCACTGCTCTAGCTGAAAGTGCTGAGGAGTGAAACGCTTTTTTAAATTGTACAAAAATATAAAACACAATTTCAAGTGGAAAACTCATTTCTAAATAAGAAAAACCATGTTGAATTCGAAGCTTTTCAATGGAAATATTGTTGTGGTAGACATGCAACGCATTAACGTAGGAAGCGCCACATTGCCACAAAGAGCGCAAAACTTGACAAAAGTTGACTTTTCAAATATACCAAATACATATACACACACACTCACGCAGACAGACAGACACACTAATACACACACACATATAACGACACACAGTTGGAAGAGCTCAGAGCTCAGAGCTCACCTAGTTGAGTGTTTTGGCATTCGAATTGAGTTTTTCAATCCACAACTGCCGCTGAGTGTTGATTATGTTTCGCTGCATTTGACACATAATACAGTTAGATTGATATTTGGATGATAGACATGCATGCTTCTTTATATACATACATATGTATATACATATGTACATACATAAGCATACACTCATATTGAATTCAATACTCGATTTGCATTCGTATACCACCACAGCGATTGAACCCAAATGTATTTGGAGCGGCAATCCATTCAAATAAATAATACAAATATATTTATAGTTTTAGATTTGCATATTTTGCGTTTTTGTAAATAAATACTCAAGTATTTGTATTCAAATCGCGTACTTACATATATCAAAAACTTGCTGACCTATTTTAGGCGAATGGAGGGAGGGCCTACGCAGAAACTCCCACAAAAAATAATACACTGTTCAAATGTATACAAAATTAATGCATGATTATTCCATGAAACGATATTTGTCAGCCTATAAGCTAAAACCGGAACTTGAACTGCTACTTTTCCGATTCATTTTGGATTTACATCTATTACATTCAAAACACGTCTAAACAAGGTATTTCTCCGTCTGTCAATCTGCCCAAATCCTTTCCCTCCTACTTAAATAAATTAATAGCGTTTCGGGTGTTCAAATGTGAAACTAACATGAAATTTAATTACATTTTTAATGGAGATTTAAATTAATTTAAATTGATTCATTTGGGCATTATTTATTAGTGAGATTAACGAATGCTAAACAATATCGACTTACCCTCTCTCTCTCTTTTCTCTCCTTCTCTCTTGCTCTCGTTACAGCGGACATAATACAGGATTTAGCAAATTAAATTGCAATTTACGAGACAACAACCAGCAACATCAAAATACTAAAAAAAAAAATTACCATATACAAAAAAATTGGATTTAAAATTAACAGCACGTTTTGACATTAGCATTAAGTAAGTAAAATTAGTGGTAATGCATAAAAATGCACAATTTTTAGTCATTTAAGTTACACTTAAACTAAATATACAAATTGCATACTTTTTAGGTGTCTTCTAATAGAAAACACAGAATTAAAAAAACAAATTTCGACCAAAAAAAGTAAAGCAAAATCCAAAAAAACCTTAGATCTAAGCACAGCTACAGGCATTTAATGTATAAACTAACAAATATCAAAAGTAATACGCTAAAATACCAAAAAAAATAATTATTATACAAAATGTGCACCTTAATTAAAATTGAATTTGTAACATACACACACCGAAAGAAAAAAAGTTAAGTAGTATTCGAAAAATATAAGTATACGACATTATTAATACACGGATTTTGCAGAGGGAAACGAGTGAATTTGTTGCCGGATTTCTAAGGCATTAAAAGGGTATTCTCAATGGAATGGAATATATGTGGACGGATATATATTATTTTTAGTTAAGCAGATACTCAGATTGAGTACTGTAAAGAAAAATACAAGTAAGAAGCGTTTGACTAGAAGATACTCTGAGCCGATAATCGATTAAAAAACGAATTGTCTCTCATGTTTATGTCACAGCAACTCCAATTAAATCAAAGGCACCGCCAATTGTTGTACCCAAACTCGATACTGAAATCACCTTCTTGCTTATACAGATATATAT
>JAWNMK010000413.1:0-20234 GCA_035044105.1 Drosophila nr. perissopoda 5 BK-2023a
TCTTTGCTTTTTTTTTTTTTAAATAAGGAATTTAATTTAATATTGATCAACCTACTAAAAGGTTATAAACTATTATTTTGAAGATTGAATACATAATAACGGGGAATTTAAATTAATAACATAAACAAATAATTGGTTTTAACATATTACAATATTACGTAACATTTATTGCACATTAACGAAAAATATTAACGCCCAACAGTCCAGAGGTCGCTGGTGTGGAGGCGCTTTAAGCGTCTGCGGGTTGTATTCAACCCCAGTGAGCAAGCCAATGGGTTAATATGGTTATGTAACCGGTCATTGTAACGACTTGTATGTCGGTTTATTTGACTAACTGTCGGTACATAGAAGTCGTTGTGCAGCGTCATATTGCGCACATAGGGTGGAGCACCATAGATATCTCTTAGCACCTTGTTCTGCAGAACTTGAATTTGATTAATCCACGATTTTGCTGGTGTGCCCCAAAAAACAATTAAAGCTTGAAAATCGATGTATCGATATATGGGCATAGATCGAAACTTCAAAATGCCATAACTTCGTCAAAACTCAACTGATTTTAAAAAGCAAAGGCTTTTTGATCATAGTTTTGCCCCTAAATCAATCGTACATTTAAAGTTGAAAATGAAATTTGAGGTCGGAAGACAAGTAAAAATTATAGCCTGAAAATCGATATATTGGTGTTTGGGCATAGATCGAAACTTCAAAATGCCATAACTTCGTCAAAACTCAACTGATTTTAAAAAGCAAGGGCTTTTTGATCATAGTTTTGCCCCTAAATCAATCGTACATTTAAAGTTAAAAACGAAATTTGAGGTCGGAAGACAAGTAAAAATTATAGCCCGAAAATCGATATATTGGTGTTTGGGCATAGATCGAAACTTCAAAATGCCATAACTTCGTCAAAACTCAACTGATTTTAAAAAGCAAGGGCTTTTTGATCATAGTTTTGCCCCTAAATCAATCGTACATTTAAAGTTAAAAACGAAATTTGAGGTCGGAAGACAAGTAAAAATTATAGCCCGAAAATCGATATATTGGTGTTTGGGCATAGATCGAAACTTCAAAATGCCATAACTTCGTCAAAACTCAACTGATTTTAAAAAGCAAGGGCTTTTTGGTCATAGTTTTGCCCCTAAATCAATCGTAAATTTAAAGTTGAAAATGAAATTTGAGGTCGGAAGACAAGTAAAAATTATAGCCTGAAAATCGATGTATCGATATATGGGCATAGGTCGAATCTTCAAAATGCCATAACTTCGTCAAAACTCAACTGATTTTAAAAAGCAAGGGCTTTTTGATCATAGTTTTGCCCCTAAATCAATCGTACATTTAAAGTTAAAAATGAAATTTGAGGTCGGAAGACAAGTAAAATTATAGCCTGAAAATCGATGTGCCAAGCGGCAGCCACTCGAAATTTCTTTTACAAAATTTGGTAAATAGGAAAAATGTCTTTAGCTAGAAAATAATCATTTTTTTTTCTTTTATTATTTTGTATTTGCATTTTAAATGCATAGGTACTCGAGGTGGCCCACAATTATGCAGTGCTCAATTGGCAGCCGGGCTTCAATGGCGGTTTGCTGAACACCAAATATTTGGTCAGCTATCGACGGGTGGCAACGCCACGTGAACAACTGTTGTCAGATTGTTCTGGCTTGGCTTATACAGCAGACAGCTATCAGTTGAGCAGCGCTGGATCGGGACAGGGTGGTTCCCATGAGTGGATTGAGTTCAATTGCTTTCGCGAGAATCCGTGCAAGTTGGCGCCACTCGATCAGCACCAGAGCTACATGTTCAAGGTGTACGCGCTGAATGCCAAAGGCACTTCGGGCTACTCCAACGAGATACTGGCCACCACCAAGGTGAGCAAAATACCACCGCCTCTACACGTCAGCTACGATCCCAATTCGCATGTGCTGGGCATCAATGTGGCCGCCACTTGTCTCTCTCTGATTGCCGTTGTCGAGTCGCTGGTTACTCGGGATGCAACAGTGCCCACGTGGCTAATTGTGGAGACTCTAACGCTGCTGCCATCGGGCAGGGAAACGACCTTCAAGGAGGCCGTCATCAATCAGATTGCACGCACCGCTCACTACACCACAGCGACCACGTCGGGCAGGAGTTTAAGTCCTGGCAGTGGCCAGCTGGGAGAGGATCGCACCATGGCACTGGCAGAGACGGCGGGCCCAGGACCGGTGGTGAGGGTCAAGCTATGTCTACTCGCCAATCATGAGCATTGCGGTGCCTACGCCAATGCCGAAAGTAAGTATATAAAATATATTTAATTAAATATATACAAAAATCATAGATTAAGAAAAAACCAGCTAGAAATGTTGAAAAATTACATAATTTTTATTTATGTAATTTAATGAGTATCTTATAAGTCAACAAATCTTGAGATTAATTAGCAATTAGTTAAGCTTTAAACACAATTCAATTTTCGGTTAAGGTTCCGAATTTTTAGGCTTTTTTTTGCTATTGGTTTCAGTTCCGGTTTGATTTGGTTCTGAGCTTCAAACGGTTCGTTTGCGCAAATTTAATTTTTCTAAACTTTCAGCGAATTCACTAAACGTGAAAAATGTATTCCATGGAAATGTTTAACCTTTAAACCAAAACTCACTGCTATTTGATAAAGTATAACCAGCAATTTACAAGTATTTAAATCACAAATTTCAACTAGTTAATTAAATAGCAGCCATATTTAACTTTAATGCTAATTAAATGCATCAGCTTGGCGCACAAATTGCCAGTGGTGGAAACTAAAGCGAAAACCCACCAAAATTCAGACAATTTGTGGCAATGCAATAAATCAACATCAAACGCTTCTCCCATTGCAGTTGGTAAATCCTACATGCCACACAGCTCCTCGCTGACCACATCCGCTTTGGTGGCCATCATCATCGCGGCACTCTCATTCCTTGTGCTTGTGGCACTGCTGTACGCATTCTGTCGCTGTCGACGCACGCATGCGGCCAAGAAGCATGCAGCTGCAGCGGCGACAACAACAGCAACAGCAACGGCAACAACAACAACAACAACGACAACAACGACGTCAACGCCAGGAGTGATTCAAGGCGCCAAAGACTACGATGTGGATGGAAAGCTTAATGCTGCAACGGGAGACGCTTCGCAGCAGCAGCAACAGCAGCAGAAGTTGCAGCAATCATTGCTGCCACCACCACCACCGCCATATTATCCGACGGGCAGTTTGGACAGCAAGCAGCTGGATGCTGGCATGGAACTCACTCTAACAGCACTCCACGATCCCGATGAGCAGCTGAACATGCAGCAAAGCGAGATGCACCAGCAACAACAACAACAACAGCAACAGCAGCAGCAGCAACAGCAACAACAGTATCCAATGCAGGCCAAGTCCTCGCAAGGACTCTACCAACAGCCGCACCCAAATGGCTATGGATATCATGTGACAAGTGCCATTGGCATCGATGGCGACAGCTATCAAGTGCTGCCCTCCTCCGTCTCTGGACACCATGGCGAGTGTAAGTAGACAGCTAGGCACACACAGCAAGTGCATCTGGGTTTTGGAAACGGGTTGGCTGATTGTTCATTAAGCGTCGTATTTTGTATACCCTGTACACATTGCAAACTGAATTAGACGGGAGATAGCGACAGCCTTATTAAGCACATTTATTATTGAACAGTTATAATCTTATATCTATCTGTCTACCCATCTATCCATATATACATCTGTCCGCTTGTCCGTATTATTTTCCCTTATAGACAAAAAGTTTGGATCATCAATTTTTCTATCAATCTATATATCTCCTTTAGCTGTCTGTCTGTATTACTCTTATAATTGAAATGCAAACTAAATTAAATTAGATACTCAATTAGAAACTCACAAATAAGTCAGTAAGCCCTGCTTGTGTGCAGGGTATTCGTTAGTCGGTCACTCTCGACTCGTGTGCACTTTAACTTGTTTTGTTTTCGAATGGGCAGCCTAGATTTATGGCGGCCATTTTGACGCCTCTTATTGCCGCTGATGTTCATTCTGCTTTTTGGACGTAATTGCATTGCCTGTCAATCTAGACTACTCCCACCACCTCCCCCCGCATCCCACATCCCGCACTCCTTGTTCTTCGTCTCTACATGCAAATTGTGTGCTCTGCATAAGCAGCTACGGCAACGGCTTCAGCTTCAGTACAAACGAAATGCCTTGACAACCAAAATTGCATCATCAGCCAGCAATGGAATCGACTCTCCGATTCAAGTCTTATCTGTGTGTGTCTGTGTGTGTACGTGCATATTCAGTTAAGCAGTCCGCCGTAATTCCAATTAAGTGAGAATTAAAACGTTAGCCGTTTCTTTTGTGCTAGCAATTTTTTAATTGGCTTTAAGCCGATGGCCATCCTTCACTATTGCAATTGCTCTCAAACAGCAACAACTTATAAAATACATAAAACAAGAAACACAAGAAAAGACTTTTGCCAAAAGTCGTCCTTTTTGGGAAACAGTCGAGTGGTTTGAGCCACTTGAGCGGCAGATTGTCGTCTAACGAACACAAGAGACAATTAAAAACTAAATGGAAGAAGCAACCAAATCACACTTGGACTATTAAAGCAATAAAATGAGATTAAAGATTAAGAGCCAAACTAAAAATCTTGTTGGAATTAAATGCATGACCATATCTACAAACCAGCTCGAGGGAACAACTGATTAGTTAAAGAAAATGGCAAAAACTGAAAATAATCTGACAAAGAAATGGTCATAGAACAGAAATGAGAGATGAGGATATAAGCCTCAACTAAAGTAAGATAGAAACTCATTTCGGAAAAATGCGCTAATGAAATAAAAGAAAATTAAAATATTTTGGATTAAAGAGCTCAGCAGTCTAATTCGTAATTATTTAAGGAAAATTGGAAGAGCTGAATATAATCTGACAAAGAGACTGGAATTAGGCAGAAAAGTAGATAAAATGGAAAAAATCGACTTATGTTCTTGAGCAAGTTCAGGATAAAATTAAAAAAATAACGAGAACTGTGGAAATAATAATAAATTTGTATAGAATTTGGAAGCACCAGAAAGTATTTTAGATCAAGAATATTTAGTTAATAGAAAAACAACCTAAAAAATGAATCAAAGTATCATAAAAATTGTATAGAAAGATGCAGAAGAAATTGATCATATTTTAGATAAAGTATTAAGAAAAAAAATAAATGTCTTTGCTTTTATAAATATATAAGATAAATTATGGCATTTATTTATTTATTTAATTATATTCCATGGGAAAAATGCTCCTAACTAGTAGGAATGCTCTTCTATAAATGCTTTGCCAAAATAGTTTTTTCTTTTTTTTTTGCTTGTGCTGTTTTGGCTTTTACGTGCTCTTATTCAAGTGAAAACCCCTAGATGGTAAAATCCTCTACATAACAGGGACGCGCCAGGACCAGAAAAATGTTTTGATAGTTTTCAGAAACTGTTGAAAAAGTTTTGCACCTCACTAAAAGGTAGTCCCTCGTCCTTCCCCCCCATAGCGTGCCACCTCCATTCAACGGCTCTCCCTTGGCACACTCATTGACCAACGTTGCCAGCAAGTTTGACCAAAAAAATATGCACCACAGAATGCAATTTAATTGTGTGAGTGTGTGCATATGTGTGTGTGTGTTAGTTTTTGTGTGTAGAAGTGTGTGCTCTTGGCCCTAGGCAACATTGTACTATGGGCAACATCTGCATATTATGTGGCATAAAATGATTATTCAAGGATAGGGACGAATTTTAAAAAATTTAATACAAGCTACAGAAATTTAGTTTAACTAGAAATTCCAAAATTGAAGAAAAATTAAAGAAATAGAAGAACATTTGTTCAATCAAAAGAAATTTACAGTTAACAGCTGTTAGCATAACAGTTTCTGATGATGTTAGCATTTTTGACAGACACCGACTGAGTTGAACAACACTTAGATAAATTTAACAGAGAAAATACTTGCCTAAACAACAACTGTTAACTTAACTGCATCTGATCATGTTAACATTTTTGACCGCCTCGAATCTTAGCCCTTTTTCGGACAAGCGTTTTTGCCCACAAATGTGATCTTTGGTGGTATTGTTCATCTTGTTATTGGGACTGCTTTGTTGTTTCTGGTTTCATTAGGACACCGACGAGGCTGCTTTCACTTTTCTATGTTTTTTAATTTTTTTTTTTAATTCTGCACTTAAACGCGCGTCGCCAACGCCAACTTAATTACTATTTCCTTGCTACCCAAACCTTTTGGAACATCTACAAACGTAAATTCAACGAAACTGGCGACACACGATGACGTTGTGCGCTGCATGTGGCTTTGTGCGTGTGTGTGTGGGTGTGTATGTATGTGACTGGGTGTGTGTGTGGTCCATGTGGTTGCAACCAAAGCAGGACCACTTGAGGCGACACCAGTCCCATCCAGCAGCAGCCACCTACAACAAGCACGCGCCGCCAAACTAACGAAGCAGCCCACCAACAACACCAGCAACACCAACACCAGCAACAACAACAACAACAACTTGAGCACAAACTCCACTTTGAAGCGTTGCAACCTTAGCAGGCAGCAGCAGCAGCAGGTGGTGACCGCAGCGACGGCAGCAACCACAACGGCACTGGCAACGACAATTACAACAACATCACGTAACGCCAAAACCGCAGCAACAACAACAACGCTAGCCATCACAGGTAACACAGAGAGACACACACACACACACAGCCATTCTGTCGAGTGGTGTCGAGAAAATATGTTGGGGGATTAAAGAGCATTTGTGGGCGCCACCACCACTCGCACGAGCACCACTTGCAGAACCATCAGCACCGCACACTTGAACTTTGCACCACAAAATGCACACACGACGCCAATAACTAACTGAATAGCAACTTGCACCATACAAAACTGCAACGTTTGCTGCTTGCAACGCACGTTCCAAAAATGCACCAATGCACCAATTGTTCTAGCTACTATATTTCATCATCTTCTTCGTCTACTTTCCCACTTCAATGTCACGTTTATGCACTATTTACGTTGTAAGTTACTGTTGGGCAGAAGCCATTGAATTGTAGGCTTTAAATTTAAATATGAACAACTTAAAGATGAGAAATATGCCAATTTGCCACGGAAAATAAATAAGTCAAAAATGAAGTCACATTGCATACATATGATATAATTTTATATAAATTTAACTAAACTTGATTTAAGGTAATTTAGTCATTTATTTAAAATATATTATATGCCGGGGAAAATATATATTTATGTATCGATATATCTATATCGATATATCCATGTCCATCTGCTTGTTTGTATGCGAACTAGTCCCTCAGTTTTTTTGGTATCTCAATCAAACTTGAAATATATTCGACTTTTTGCCACAGACAATAAATATGTCGGAATTGATCGGAACGGCTTACTATATCTATAGCTGCAATAAGTCTTTTTTGATAGTAATTTTAGAATTATATTATAAATATCAGCAGCTGTCTGCAATTTGACATTTGATTTTGCTTAAGAAAAATATAAACTAGAAAATTTGATAACTCCCACATAAATGGATGCCACATACATATATATAAATAATACTTATATATATACAAATATATGTATATGTATATATATATATATTTAAAGAGAACCAACTAAACAATTACAAATTAAGTTGACTTGCACCAAGTTATTTCCAGGTTGCCTTTTGTTATTAGCTCTATTTGCCGAATTGCTTGTTCTTCAGTTGCTGTATATAGTTAATGGTGCCGGCCACCAGTTCTCTAGATCCTGTGACCAGGACATCGAGTTCGTTGCGCATGCCATAGCGCTGCTTGCCATACTTGTCGCGGAGATGATCGAAGAAGGATTCGATCGAGATGGATAAGTGCGAGTTGTCGCGAGTGCCGGTCTCCTCGCACAAGGACCGCCAATTGCTGGCATTGCGACGAGCACGTTGCAGCTCCTCCATGTCCTTCCAACTAATGCCAGTGTTGCCGTCCTTATCCTCGTTGGAGTCCTGTTCCAGCTCCGCGACTGGCTCACCTTCAAAGTAACTGGGACTGGGCACAAAGCCTGCCTCCTCAAATCGCGTATTATGTCGCAATATAGTCAAAAGATCCTTGGAGTTGTATTCATTGACCTTGCTAAAGAGGAGGATCTTTGGGAAGCGACTGCTGCGTGTGCGCGTATAAAACCATTCCCGACACATCATCATGCTCTCCAGCGTATCCGCACTATCCAGATGTACGTTGAATATATCATGCTTCATGATCTCAAATTGACCCCGCCGCTCATAGAGCTCGAGTCCCCGCTTTGTGCCCGGGGTTAATTGGGTGCTGTTATTCTCCATGCCCGCAACATATTCCGGTTGATAACGTCGCAAATAATCATAGGCCAACTGAATGGCCAGCGAGGCATTTAACTTTGCCCCAAAATTAATGCCATTCAGCAGCTGTTTGCAGTCGAGATTGCTCTCGATATATTCCAGAATGCCCGGCACACGATGTAGATCAACACCCAATTGTTTGGCATGTTGTCCAAGGACCTCGCAGCATTCCGTTTGACTGGCGCTGGTATAGATGCTGGCATCCTTTTTCATAATCGCCGCCTTGGCCCACGCAATGTCCCGCAACGAATTGCCCAAACAGAAATTCTGCTCCCAGCCCAGCGTGCTAATCCCAATGGTTTCCGCATGTCCGCTTATATTGGTACAATCGGCGGCACAAGCGCTGCCAATCTCCACAATGGCCACATCCACCTTGTCATTGTGAAACGCATGAAAGGCCATCACAGTCAACAGCTTATTGTAGCTGGGCACCGGTTGCATTTCTCCAAGTTGCGATTGCAGCTCGTCAAAAAGCTGCGTAAACTTTGTCTCCTCCAGAGGCGCGCCATCGATGCGAATGCGCTCGTTGGTTAGAAAGAGATGGGGGCCACATAGGACACCCGTTTTGATGCCATGAGCTCGCAATATGGACTCGACTAGGAGGCAAGTTGTGCCACGCCCCTTTGTACCAGCTACTTGTATAACAGGCAAGCTCTGCAATTGCTCCGGTTCGAGACCGGTTTGACTCAGACACTGCAGCGTATGCGTAATATTTGGATCCATCTGATCGCCGCTGGCTTTCGACTTGGCTCGACCTACGGCGGGTTCGTGTATTAGATAAGTGTTGAGCTGCCTAATGGTTGCGAGATAGGCTAGACGCTCGGCAGTTTTGGCCACGATCTCAACGGGTGCTTCATCTGCCTTACTTTCGGCTGCCTCTGTGGATTGAGATTGTTGTATTTCTTGCATCTTCAGCTGCTGCATATCGCGTCCTTGCTGCTGCTTGGCCTGCATGTCCTTGAGCCACTCAGCCTGCTTGGTTTGTTGCTTGCCATGCATACGATTCATCCAGGAATTGCGCTCGGCTGCTTCATTTGGCGATTTTATTGGCGGCGACTCCGACTGTTGGAATTCTTGTGGCATACCAAAAGCTTGGGAATTGTGTTGAGCGAACTTACTGCCTGGTCCAGCAGCGGTCTGTGCTTTTGATTTGCTTGGCAATTTGGGCGACACCTTTGCCAACCATTTGTCCCGCTGATCCTTGATATTGATAATGGGTGGCGTCACAGCTTTGGGCTTCTGCTGCAGTTTCGGCATCTGCTTTCCTTTGATCGTCTCCTCTTGCGACTGCTTCTGCGTGTTCGATGTCCATTTGAAGAAACTATTGCCACATTGAATCATTGGTTGTATCGGTGTTTTTTGCAGCCGACTCAGCGGTGCCGTTGGTTTAAGCAAGAACATTACAAAATCGAACGTATTAAAAATAATTCTGGCTAAAACGTTAAGAACGTCGTCCTACAAATTTGGCAGTGACCAAAATTGTGCTTAATCTGGTGTTAATTTTTATGTTTTATTTTGTGTCTCTTAGTAATAAGTGTTTTGTGTAGACATTTGAAACTATATATGACATTAAAACTATATATGACTTGTGAGCTTATAAATATATATTAAATAAATATTCTCGCTGAAATATAGAAAATATTACCAGCATATCACTAAGAGGACGATTTTCATCTTGTCATCATTAAGAAACGCAAAATTAAATGGTTTTTCCCTAGTTTATTAAGTTGGGAGTAAGTAAAATGTTATGAAAGTCTTGTTAAACACTATGCGTCTAAGATCTTGTGGGTTATTAAATAAATATAAAGTAAACATTCTTGCCGAAAGGTAGGAAATAACTGTTGAGGTTTTAAACGAATATGTATATCTAAATATATCTAAATTAGCTCTTAAGGCTGATTTTTAAATCTAGATATTTAACTCAATCAATTTTTTTTTCAATTCTCAAGTTGCCTAAAGAGCAATATTAAATTCAAGTTATCGTAATTAAAACAATATATGTCCAAATTTGGAGGCCATTATAATACCTTAAAGCAAGCACATCAATTTAACAGTGTTGATTTTCTTAGCCAATTTCAATATATAAATATTTAGAAGCACCTGTTAAACTATGTAATTTGATATAATTTAAAGCATTTGAAATGTTTTATACCCGAGTCGCCCGAGTAATTTAATCCAATTCGGGGCCGTCCATCAACATCAGAATAAATTATGCAAAATTCCGAGTATATCAAATGCAGATGGCTGAAACCCAAGACGAAGGCGTTGTTCCAACTGGACAGCTGTACAGCTGGATGGAGCATGATGAGCATGATGACATAGCACTTTTTGTGTATTCCAATTAGCCATTGTGACTTTCATGTTTCCGCCTCAGCACAGCACGCATTTCTTCTCTCCCCAACCCCAACGCACTCTTCACTCTCACATCAAATCACCTTTTGCTGTATTTAAGAGCATATGGCGCAGCAGTCCTTTGCTATAATTTATGTATACCTATGTTGCAGGGTCGAGTGGCAGCCAGGAGAATAACTATAGCAATGCACGCGATCTATCGCAGGAGGCGCTCTGGCGACTCCAATTAGCCGCCGCCCAAAGCCAACAGATCTATGTGGAACAGCGACCGCCATCTGCATTCAGTGGCCTGGTGGACTACTCCGGCTATCCGCATATAACCACTGTTACCAGCTCGGTCAGTCAACAGAGTTTTGGACAGCAACAACAACAACAACAACAATCGACATCAGTGCAACAACAACAGCAGCAACCGTTGACGCCGCACGAGATGCTGCAGGCGGCTCAGCGTTATGGAACGCTGCGCAAGGCAAAGCAGCCTCCGCTGCCGCCGCAGCGGAAGGATATACAACAACAACAGCAACAACAACAGCAACAACAACAACAACAGCGAGAACAACATCAACAACAGTTGCAGCAGCAGAAACAGCAGCTGGGTGAGTGTTTTGTGTAAGAGTGTTGCGAAAATTCAAGTATTAAGCAAGTTTGATTGTTGTTGTCGAATAGTCGACTACGAAATACCCTGCAATCAACTGTTAAATATGTTTTAAATACTGGCTAAACAAAATTAAACCAAGAAACTCAATTTGTTGCTTCTTCTGTTGGTAATGAGTAACCAATCTGAGAATATATTATATATGTGGAATATTCGCACTTTATGTGGTCTCAGATGAGAAATAAATTATATAACTTGAATATACATATATACTTTATGTGGTCGGAGAGGTTTTCTTCTGCCTATTACATACATTTGCTCAAAACCAATATACCCTTTTTACACGTTCTTAAAGGGTTCAGGGAAAATTACGTCTATCCAAAAAGGACATCTAAATTTCATTATAAATTTTGAAAAATTCTACCAATTGTTCCATTAGCTGAAATATAATAAAGTCGTCCGATGTTGGTTCGTATAAAGTGATCAAAATTAAAACTGTTTAAAAAAAAACTCTTTTATCGGCCAATAAAATTTAGAACGAATTCACAACCTTTACGGGAATTAAACAGCAATAAGTCAATTAAGTTTAATCAACTCTTTTTAATAAAATAAATAATTAAATATTGGCAAGAAAAATCCATATTAAATGTTTACTACTTTGGCAGTAAATTTGTAAAATTGAGAAACGGATATAATCCATTATGTTCAAGTCCTTGAAATTGCAAACGGTTGGAATTCGACAAAATCACAGATTTAAGGGGAATTGCGAAATTGTCAGCACTGCTGTTGACCGTTTGTCTTGGCTGGATGCTGGATAAGCAGGTCAGATGAATGGCTTGGAAATCAGTTTGATTGATAATGCAACTAAGTGTTGCAAGTGGCGACTGAGAGAGATAGAGAGAGAAGGGCACTCGGAGGGGGTTTGGCACACTTAGAAATAAGAAATAGAATTGCCAGGCAGCTGTGGAAGCTGAGCAGCCACTATAGGATGTGTACAATTTGCATCTGTATCCTTTTATGCATGAGCAGCAGGATTCAGACACAGCTTGCAAATAACCCCTAGAGACACACACAAATACAAATAAACATATTTGTATATGTGCATACATATCCATAGATAAATGCACAGAAAACAGTCAACGCTAGCTTCTGTATCCTTTTAGTCCTGCCCCCTTCTATCAAATGTTCTCTTGTTTTTTTTCTTCGCTTGCAGCGGCAACTATTGCTGCAAACTCCAATGCCCCGCACACCTGCCACTCCCCGCTTCCAACATTAAATGGAAATACAAAAATACTAACTGAAAAAAAACACCAAAACAAGCATAAAAAAAATTTGGCCAAACAAACTGCAGCAGCAGCGAGCCAACGAAAAATGTAAAATACACGAGCAAAAAATATTTTAGAAAATCAAACTCAAACAACGCTGCAAGCTATAAGTGAAGTGAATCACTGAACAGAATACAATGCCACATGCCACAGAACAGCTAAAAAAAAAAAAGGGAGAAAATGCAAACCAGACACAATGGGAAAAGCTGCACAGCAAAGCAGCGAAAATCAGTTGTTGATGGTTGGTGTTTCCATATTTACGACACAATTTATGCTCAACATTCGCTTAGTTAACCCAGCTCATTATTCACTTTTTATTAACACAGCGTGTAAATTTATTGAGCGCTTGAAGTCCGCTCAAGAAATTAGCCACAGCTTTTCAAATTTATGTCTTAATTTTAAGTTACGAAAGTGAATTTGCCACGCAACAAGAGCTTTATGTGAAATATAATTGATTGCATAGCTTGTTTGTCAAGCTTTAAGCTAAAGACCGCTTAAGACTTTTAAGTAATTTTAAAGCTGCTTTCGCCACTTAAAACAATCAAATTTCTTCGTTGTTAACATTTACTTGCATGGTGCAGATTCCCTCTTATACACTTGCAGAACACTTCTCAGAACAAGTTGTCGAGAGATGAATGTTTTTATGAACAACTCTTTTGTCGACTTAATTCCCCAATAAGACACACACACATACATATGCTCTAATTCAAACTACAACAGATATTACAAATTAGTTTTGCCAGCCCCACAAAGCGGTTAAAGTGCCACAATAGTTTCGTGTTTTTACCACTGCACATTGCCATAAAAAAGCTTACGTTGTAAAAAACACAATTTGATTGGGCTGCTTGTTCCTGCAACAAAAAGACACCAAAGCAAAAAAAAAAAAAACAACAAGCAAGCCAGAAGAAAACAAACATGATATCACGTGTCGTATGAATTCTGTGTTACCCTGTAAATAGTCAAAATTATAAGTGACAAAAAGCAGAATCACAAAACCCAGATTTAAAATTGAGTATCTGATTTTTTTTATTGTATATTAAATGTATATAAAATAAGAAAGATAATTAACTGACTGTATATAAAGTTATGTACTCGTTGAAGCATAGAGTACATCGAATACTCTCAACACTTGAGTGTGACACATTTTTGTGGCTGCTTCTTCAATTAGGCAATGGCAAATGTTGGGAACCAGTGATTTGATTGTTGTGCTGTCACTCATGTTTAGCAGGCACGTTCATTATGAATGAGTTCTGATCCGTTTGGCCATCGAAGCTGCCGCAGAGCCAACAGCAACAGCAATAGCAGCAGCAGCAGCTGCAATTCCTGAAGCATTTCAATTAAAATCAAGCCGTCAAAGTCGAACAACAAGTTCAGCTGCCATAGCGTGTGTACCACAAAATAGCATCGAAACAAAAAACAAGGCAACATCATTGGGGCAGGCATTACAGACCCTAAAATACAAAGTACAAAAAAAAATCTGTCTGTTCGTTTCTTGACTGCAATAAGAAAGTAAATTCCAAAAGAAGCAAACTAGAAATGATTGGCTGCAACAGTCCGAAAAAAGGCAGAAATGAAGAGGCGCCAAAACAGCTGGCAGCTTCAATTCTTGCCACAAATTTATTACCTCAACAAAGAGTGGGGGTTGTTAAGGAGCGGGGTAGGGAGGGGAGGGAATCAAACAAAGACTTTAGTAAAGTAAATATTGCGCAAACTTGAGTGTAAATTCTTTATGCAACTGAAAATTCTTGTTTTAGTTACAGAGATGCCTTTTGCTGACTTTCACATCTTAAATACTTGAATATTGCTTATTATCATAAAATTATAAGATCTAAATTTAAAAGATCAAACAATTTATAAATTTAAACACATTGCCAAACGTAGCAAATGATGGGAACACTTCAAAGTAGAATAGGACCAAATACATTCATCTAGAATTTAACAATATTAAAAAATATAATGACTTTTGGGGATTATCAAAAATGGCAAAGAAAAGGAAAAATAACCTGTTATTTCTTTTCTATATCTCCTTCATTTCCCTTCACAAAGTGTATCATTCAGTCGGATATTGGCATGAGTGTTCAGTATTCATGTTATGCAGTTTCTGTTGCTTAGCTGTACTCCCGCTTTTTGTGCTTATGCTTTTAGCATTCCAACTGTCACGAGGCAAGCAATAACCAGAAAGGAATCTGCAACAACAATAAAAGTAAACTTGAGTTGCAAGTGCAACTCGACTCGACTCGCCTCGAGTTCTTAGTCGGTGCGCTGCTTTTGAAGTGGCTGGCGAAAATATTTCGCCATTGTTTCAAGCAATTTGGCGAGGAACAACCCTCTGCTGGCGGGGAGGGGGATGTGCAGCATCCAGTATGAAATGCGTTTGAGTTCTCGATCTGTGCAATTCAATTGCCGCATTTGCGGCTGTTCCACACTGGGGGGGAGGCGGAGGGCGGCAACAATCGGAGCCAAAATGCAATGCCAAACATTTAACGTCTCTTTAGATTTCCATTTCGCTCTTTCTGCCACCCTCTCTCTCTCTCTCTCTTTCTCTCTCTCTCTCTTTCTATCTGCCTCTTCTCGCGCTTGTTTGAGCAACATTCCGCGTGTCGCTTTGGACTTGTTCCTATGATGTGCTTATACCCTTGTAGAGAGTATTATAATTTTATTTGCAAGTTTGCAACGCATTAAAGGAGTATTATCACGATCAGCATCATTATCTAACTGTTTGTCGGTTTCTATGTTATTATGCTCCCTTTTTTTAATGTAATTTGAATTTATATTTCGGAAATTTGCCTCCCATTGGCCAGCCTAAGATAGCTGTACTTTCTCATTTTTTTCTTAGTCAGCTTTGGGAGACTTTTTTCTAGGAAATTTTATTTCTTAGACTTCGTTTTCAATTCAATGCTAGCATAAAAGAAATTTCCTGTGAAAAAAAACTTTCACATTTCAGTATATGTATTTGAAACATTCAAAAGGAATTCCAAAGGCATAAGTTTGCTCATTGAGATAAATAAGCTGAACGGAAACTATCACATGAATATAGTTAATGAGAGATATATAAAATAAAATAATATGTTTGTTAGGGCTACAGGACATCTGCTAGTTGGGTACTCATTCTATCGACTCTGACAATACAAAGTTAACAATTAGAAGCTTATTAACCGCATCAATTTGCCGGCCAACAACAACAAATAAGGTAGCCATACAGAGTTTCGGCTTTCACGACAGATCATTAAACATAGAGCAGGCAATAAACACACACAAACACTCTCTACACACACACACACACACACACACAGAAAGTACCGCCATTATTTATGCCTTGGCAACAACTTTTGACAAATTTTTTTGCCAAAACATTTTGCGTAATAAATTTATTTTAATTACAACGCCAAAAGTGAGCGCATTTTCTAGAAAGCTGCTGGTGTTGGTTGCGAGAGGAGTGCTGTGGTCCGTAATGAATGTGCTTCAATTAAATGAAATATTCATTGGTATAAATACGTGAGATAGAGCGAGAGAGAGAGAGAGTGTGTGTGAGAGAGAGTGAAGAGAAACTGGTCGCGCTGAAGCTGGCCAAAGCAGCCACTGAGCCGCCAAGAGCTAACTGGAAGCCATTGGAATACCTGCGGCCAAGCATGTTTTATGAGCATTACAAACGGGGCGTTAACAGACAACACTCACACACCCCACACACACACACAAACACATACACACACACACATACAATAAACAAAATTAATTAACAAGTGAGTAAATAAAAACGATGCTAAATATTAGATAAACCCAAACACTCTTACATAAAAATAGTTTCTACGCATCAATATATAGATATCGATTTTCAGATAATATATCAATTAAGAAAATTATATATAATATTATTTGATCGGTAATTGATTTTTGTCCAACAAAATTAAGCTTATTATTTAACAAGAAAATTATTTAATTATTAATTAGAAGAAGAAAATACTGACAAGCTGTGACGAGAAACGTACTGTTGATTGTCTGGAGATGAGTAAAAAGTCTCTTCGGATTATAACAGGCTTACTGACAAACCCAAAAAACCCCAAACTCTATATTAGGCCCAAAATGTATTGCTTGTGGAGTAAAATTGCCGTCAAATAGACGAGAATTCAAAACACATTAATACTGCTAGATTGTCTGGCAACAAGCAGTCTAAGACTCTCTCAGTTAGGGATCTGTTCTTTTAATTATACTGAAGTTAAATTAATTAAATAAAGATATGCCCTTTCAAGATTAAGCTCATGAATTAATAAAAAACGACAAAAAAAACAGCTGCTTAAGTGTATTTTTTGACAATACAATCGACACTCGAAGTTTATTTTTAAGTATGAAAATATAAAACAAAATTATCAACTCCTAAGTAAAAGATGAATAAAAAGAAGCATAAGGCGAGGTTAGTTGCGTTGTCGTCATGCCCAATATTGGTTAGAGTGTCAGAAGGCCAAATGGCAAAGCAACAGCAACTGGCCATTGGAGCCCGTTTCGGAGCTTGTTAATTATGGCGTAGCTAAATGCGCGCTATCCGGTGGCTTGCCTCTCAATTCTGCCGGGGAAACTGTGACCTCCGGCGTCCGGACATCGGCTCTATGCATCTTTCAAACAATTTACCAATTTCGCTTGTGTCTGTTTAGGCGGGTGTGCCGATGTGTGTGTTGACTGACCGCTCATAAAATGTTTATTAGGTAATGAAACATAACAACAAGCGCTGCACACATAAATTTCAAACGAGCCTTTTGCACATGATTGCACTGCGCTTCACAAGCCAAATTGTGTTTGTTAATTGAGTTTTTCACGCTAAAACTCTGTCTGGTTGAAACAATCAGTCATTCGCCTGATTCGTTAATTCCTTTGCAAATTGCTGCAAAGGATATTTATGTAAGTGGAGTATATATTCACTGTTCGTAAAGCGGTCTGAAGTTATAGACTTGCAACTTGGAATTTGTATTCAACTTTGTACGTCAAACTTCGTTCTTTTTTGCCTAGGCATTTTATATACAGAAAATCGAATTAACTTATATTGATCATTTTGTAAATTGTGTATTTTGCAGCTGATCTAATGACGTATATACTAAACAATAAACTAAAAACGCAACAGACTCGCGCAACATTGATAGAAATATTTAATGCGTGCGCATAAAAGTATGCTAAAGTATTTTTGCTTGTGAACGTGTCGCAACCGCAAGCGACAATTTGCACTTCCACTTGACTTGAATAGACAGCGGGAACGTTGGCAGGAAGGTGGGCAAGAGGCCAGAGAAGGGGGGTGGGTAACTGTCACAAAGTGTGAAGTGTGCGTGGCAAATGCAGAAAATGTATTTATGCACAAGTTGCAATTGTCAACTTCGCAACGCATCCGTGTAGAGTGCAAAAGTGTGCGCGAAATCAACAAGACACATTCACACACACGCACGCAAACACACACACACACATCCATAAAATTAAACAAGTGTGGCAAACCTGAACGTGTCTGTTCGCTATATGTGGCACATTTTATAATATTTAACAATTTTGTCAAATTTCATTAATTTTCTAGTTTCATCGCTTGCTTATTAATAAAATAAAATACATAAATTATGTATGAATAATAAAATCTACAGATTTTTCACATTTCACTGCTCTAGCTGAAAGTGCTGAGGAGTGAACAGCTTTTTTAAATTGTACAAAAATATAAAACACAATTTCAAGTGGAAAACTCATTTCTAAATAAGAAAAACCATGTTGAATTCGAAGCTTTTCAATGGAAATATTGTTGTGGTAGACGTGCAACGCATTAACGTAGGAAGCGCCACATTGCCACAAAGAGCGCAAAACTTGACAAAAGTTGACTTTTCAAATATACCAAATACACACACACACACACACACACACACACATACTCACGCAGAGAGACAGACACACTAATACACACACACATATAACGACACACAGTTGGAAGAGCTCAGAGCTCAGAGCTCACCTAGTTGAGTGTTTTGGCATTCGAATTGAGTTTTTCAATCCACAACTGCCGCTGAGTGTTGATTATGTTTCGCTGCATTTGACACATAATACAGTTAGATTGATATTTGGATGATAGACATGCATGCTTCTATATATACATACATATATACATACATATATACATACATAAGCATACACTCATATTGAATTCAATACTCGATTTGCATTCGTATACCACCACAGCGATTGAACCCAAATGTATTTGGAGCGGCAATCCATTCAAATAAATAATACAAATATATTTATAGTTTTAGATTTGCATATTTTGCGTTTTTGTAAATAAATACTCAAGTATTTGTATTCAAATCGTGTACTTACATATATCAAAAACTTGCTGACCTATTTTAGGCGAATGGAGGGAGGGCCTACGCAGAAACTCCCACAAAAAATAATACACTGCTCAAATGTATACAAAATTAATGCATGATTATTCCATGAAACGATATTTGTCAGCCTATAAGCTAAAACCGGAACTTGAACTGCTACTTTTCCGATTCATTTTGGATTTACATCTATTACATTCAAAACACGTCTAAACAAGGTATTTCTCCGTCTATCAATCTGCCTAAATCCTTTCCCTCCTACTTAAATAAATTAATAGCGTTTCGGGTGTTTAAATGTGAAACTAACATGAAATTAAATTACATTTTTAATGGAGTTTTAAATTAATTTAAATTGATTCATTTGGGCATTATTTATTAGTGAGATTAACGAATGCTAAACAATATCGACTTACCCTCTCTCTCTCTCTTCTCTCCTTCTCTCTTACTCTCGTTACAGCGGACATAATACAGGATTTAGCAAATTAAATTGCAATTTACGAGACAACAACCAACAACATCAAAATACTAAAAAAAAAAAGTTACAAAATACAAAAAAATTGGATTTAAAATTAACAGCACGTTTTGACATTAGCATTAAGTAAGTAAAATTAGTGGTAATGCATAAAAATGCACAATTTTTAGTCATTTAAGTTACACTTAAACTAAATATACAAATTGCATACTTTTTAGGTGTCTTCTAATAGAAAACACAGAATTAAAAAAACAAATTTCGACCAAAAAAAGTAAAGCAAAATCCAAAAAACCTTAGATATAAGCACAGCTACAGGCATTTAATGTATAAACTAACAAATATCAAAAGTAATACGCTAAAATACCAAAAAAAAATAATTATAATACAAAATGTGCACCTTAATTAAAATTGAATTTGTAACATACACACACCGAAAGAAAAAAAGTTAAGTAGTATTCGAAAAATATAAGTATACGACATTATTAATACACGGATTTTGCAGAGGGAAACGAGTGAGTTTGTTGCCGGATTTCTGAGGCATTAAAAGGGTATTCTCAATGGAATGGAATACATGTAGACGGATATTTATTATTTTTAGTTAAGCAGATACTCAGATTAAGTACTGTAAAAAAAAATACAAGTAAGAAGCGTTTGACTAGAAGATACTCTGAGCCGATAATCGATTAAAAAACGAATTGTCTCCCATGTTTATGTCACAGCAACTCCAATTAAATCAAAGGCACCGCCAATTGTTATACCCAAACTCGATACTTAAATCACCTTCTTGCTTATACAGATATATATACATA